>PVKA01001974.1:0-134186 GCA_004027165.1 Ctenomys sociabilis | reverse complement strand
ATAGATGCTTACACGATAGGAGCCGCGGGTAGCGGACACATGTAGAGGCTTGCATCCCACCTGATAGATGCTTACACGGTAGGAGCCGCGGATAGCGGACACATGTAGAGGCTTGCATCCCACTCGATAAAGGCTTGCTGAACCCGTTGCTGAGTGTCTGAGTGTCTTCTTCCGCGGGACGGGAGCGGCGCCGGACATATATCATATGTCCTTAATTCAGTTTGATAAATTTCCAAGAGGCAATTTTCATTAGAAATATTAATTTATCTATCAGCTTATACCTCGTAATCATTCTGTGCAGTGGAAGATCATTGTCATTAAAGTTGATGTGCTCAACATCTGGTATTTATTTATTTGCACAGACAAGTTACCAAATCCTTTTGCCTCGGCATTTGCTCAAAATAAAGCAAACTGTTGTTTTATAAAACAGAGTCACTCGAGGCAAAGCACAGCCTGAAAGCTACTATTCTATACAACATGGGGTAACTCATAGCAGGACATAGCCTTCTATAGCTACAAGTGGTACAAATCACCTCCATAAGTTGTTCTTAGCACAAATGAGATCCCTTATGACTATTTCTAGGGCTCTGTCTCCCTAGACAGCCACATTCCACTCTGTCTCTGTGGATTTGCCTTCCTAGACATTTCACTTAAGTGAAGTCATGCAATATGTGATCTCTTGTGTCTGGGTTCTTTCATGTGGCATCCTGTTTCTGAGGTTCCTCCTGATACAGCACATGTCAGAACTCTGTATCTTTCTGTTGCTGAAGAGCATTCTATCATGAGGGTAGACTCTGGCACTCTCACTTGTGCTCTCTGTCCATTGACTGAGACATGAGTCACATGGTCCAACCCAGCCTAAAGTACATCTGGGAAATGGGCCCAGAGGAATAGAGCCCATCGTGTGAACCCATAAGCATCTGTAAATACCTGAATGACACGAATGGGATGCTTGTATGTGTGTTCAAGGGCAAACTTCAGGGTCTGTGCCTCAGTTGGCTCCATGAGCAACAGAAGGACTGTGGCAATGAGAGAGGGCACAAGTTATAAACTAAGGGTCAGAGTAACCCAGAACTGTGGACTCTACAAGGCACAGCAGAAGTGCTAGTGCAGGTCTTGGTCAGGTCCTTAGGGGAAGAGAGATCCCACTGACATGTGGGTTGTCAATGGGATGATTGAAAACACACTTTACAAGAGCTCCAGAGAGGGCCTTTGGGATGCTTAAAGGCAGCTTGCTGTGTGTTCAGCTTCCCAATTAGTAGCACCTTGTGGAGTCTTCTTAGCTGTCCATGCATATGCATCAGCATAGCTCAAAATCTGGAAGCATCACTTTTAGAAAGAAAAATATTGCCCCTCCTTGCATTCCTGGAATAGTCATCAAAGCAGGAAATGACCTACAGAAAAAGTGTGGTTTTTGGAGGGAAAGAATGGCATTCTTGGGCCTTGCCTGAGGCTGATATTGCTACTGGAAGCTCAGGGTGAAGAGGTATTAGAACTGCAGCTGGGGGAGTTATTCGAGGACATGTGTTCCTTTTGATTCTTAGCAACGTTTTTTCTTTTAGCACTTCAATCATTTGCCAGAAGCAAGGAAGTAAGGTCTGAGGGCCAGAGAATTCCACCACTTGGAATAAGGGACTGGGCAGCCTGCACCCACCTGCGACTGCCTGGCTTCTCTGGGACAGCTAGAACTCTGCACCTGCTTTGCTGACAGGCCTGTACTCCAGCCCCAGGATGCTCCAGACCATCTTAACGAGGGCAGAACATATTACCTTCTGAGAAAATGAGCATGAGGACCTTAGAAGTGCAGCTGGGATTCTGTCTGTTGTCCAGAGGGCAGTGGGGCTATAGAACATTTCACATGGAACTCTGAGGAGCTGCTCTCAGGTTCGCTCTACCCTGTCTACAGATTCCATCCAGGGGCAAAGTGTCTCTTTAGAGAATTCAAAAGCGGAAGGGCTGAGGAAGAACACTTGCTGAAACTCTGCAAGCATTTCTTAGAAGAGCACCTAGCTTTCCCAAGTCCTAGAAAATGGTGCGTTAGCTTCTAGGATTCTGGTCTCCCTCCCCCCTTGTTTTAGGACCCGCACCAAGTTGAGGAAGTTTGTATCTGAGCTGGAAGTAGAACTCAGCCTTTTGGCTCATGGAGATTGGCCAAACCTGGTGCTGTACTTGGAGATCCTATGTGAGACCTCTGGCACCCTGCCAGGAGGTGTAGGTATGCCCCAGTGAATCCAGTTAAACCACTCCCCAGCTGCCCATTTTTTCTCTAGTGGGAAGAGGAAGTTGAGTTAGCATCTCTTGTGGGGTTGCACAGCAGCGTGAGGGAAGAGTGGGGACTTGGAGCCACGGTATCCTTCCACGCATGCTTGGGCCTTTACCTGCACCGCCCCCCCTCCCCCTCCACCCACCCGCAGAGTTGCTGACGTTTTAGCATTGCAGGGCCAGCACGTCATGGCCCAAGCTGTGAGCGCAGCAGGACAGCCACGGGTGGAAGCAGCAGCCGCTGCCCACAACTGGGGGCTTCTTTCATTAGAATGCCACAAAGAATGTGTCCTACCTCAGCTCTGGGAATAAAGAAAGCTACTGAGGATAAACCCTCCTCTCGTGGTGGAGCCGGAAGAGGCCCCTCAGCAGGATGGACTTCCTCCTGGCATGACGGGCTGTGCTGCTCTGTTCGGCTCAGCTCACCCTGCAGATGGTCTCACCATAGCCTCAGCCCCAAACCTCTGCCTGCCAGGGCTGTCAGCAGTGTCCCGGCATCCAGGCTCCAGCCAACTGGCACACTCCTGACCTAGTCCCCCTGCCAGCAGGGACACTATTTTATGACCCTGTTACTTTTCAGACCTAATATCACTGCACTTCAAGGGCTGGAATAAAGTTTTGTGCAGGGCCCATGGGTGCTTTTGACTCCTGCGGGCTGCTGCCACCTGAAACTCTGCTGACCACTCATATCCTGCCCAGCTGGTAAATTGCTCCAGAGACCTTATTTGTAGCTATAGCATGTCCCTCCAGGTGCTGAGCCCAATATTATTACTTCTGTTGCTATTGGTTGTGATCATATAGTTGGAGACTTTCAAGGAACACATATGAGGTGTGATCAAAAACACAGTGAGAGTGCCAGCCAGATAGTTCAGTGGATTAAAGCACCTGCAAGCAGGCCCAGGGGCCAGGTGTTTGATCCTGGGCCTGCTCTGCTGGTCCCACCCCCAGGAAATGGCAATTGAGACTGGGCATGGTGTCGTGCACCTGTAATCCCAGTTCTTGGGAGGCTGTAAATGGGAGAATCACTATGAGTCTGATCTAGTAGTGAGACCCTGAATACCCTTCCCTAAAAATACAACCCCCCCCAAAAAAAAACAAAAGAAAAAAATCCACACAGTGAATGCTTATTTATTTATATTTTTTGTGGTACTGGGGATCGAATCAGAACCTTGTGCTTGCCTGGCAGATGCTTACGCTGCTGAGCTATATCCCCAGCCTGTGAATGTTTAATTGTTAAAAAATATTTTATTACAGCAATAACCACATTACCATGAATCCCCCTCAGTACACACCCTTTCACTTCAAACACTTAACATGCATCGTTCTTACCACCTCTGGAAGGAGTTCTTTCTAAATTCACACGTTCATCATATATTTCAAATGCTTCTCCCTGCTGCCTTTGTTAAAAAGGGTATTTCTGAGGTAAAATCATGACTGGCATAAAATATGGAAGGGACGCATGTCAAGCTTGTTTAATTCATTGTTCAATCAAGAAACCAAAGGCACGCTACAATGAATTCAAAGGGAAGAGCGTGCAGATGTGGGCACACTGGCACAAGGAAATGAACTTAGCAGCGGGTGCAGAGCTGGTCGGTGCCCACAGGGCCTCAGCCAGGGCACCCCGCGTGTGTTCACGTGCCCTTCTGGGAACAAGCATCAGCTGTGTGACAGAGTATTCAGCAGCGCACAGAGTGTCTGGGGACTCAAAAGGCAAGGAGACTGGGTGACGCTGAGGGCGCACAGGACTCAGTGCCCCGCACCTTTCTGCCCATTTCAAATTATTTCACTTTCTCTGGACAAGCTCCTAAGGAGTCACGTGCACTGATGCCTGGGCACAGCACACCTCTTAATTCTTGGGTTAGATGCTTGGGTGTCTTAGAAGACAGCGGGCATGGATGAGGTTGGAGAGAAGCACCATTCTGGCCTCTTACCCTGATTTTTTTTTTTTTTTTTTTGTACCAGGAATTGAACTCGGGATCTTGCTCTTTCCAGGCAGGCACTTGTGCCACCAGTCCCTTCTGTGCTGATTTTTGGGCTCTTTCCCAAAGCAACCCAAGAACCGAGGAGATGGAGGAGCCCATGGGGCTGGACAGCAACAGCTTACTATAGGTATGAGGAGCTTAGGTTTCAATTCATGAAGAAGTTTTACGTTATTGACTTGTATATCCATGTTTGGTTAAATGTTAAAAGATTTCTGACTCACTCATTGGTAAGAATTGAACTGTGTCCTCTCCAAATGTACGTTAGCATCCTAATCCAAGTATCTTAGAATGTGGCCTTATTTGAAATGGGGTGGTTGCAGATGTAACTAGTTAAATTTAAATGAGCTTGTACTTGAGCAGGTTGAGTCTGTGATCCAATATGATTAGTGTTCTTTTGTATTTCTTGAAGAGATGCAGACCATGAGGTAGAGACCATGTGACAACAGAGTGGAGCCTAAAGGGATTCTGAGGAAGCCAGCAACCACCAGAAGATGCACGGGCTAAGGAAGGATGCCCTAGCCTGATGATGGCGACGTTTGGAGACTGAGAGCCCAGGCTGCAATCCCAAATCTACTTATGCGAAGGGCTGACAATGCAATTCAACCTGGATCCTGAGATTTTTAGTTTAGAAAAGTCCACTGTGGTCCAGCACAAGCCTGCTAGGGGGACTTGGTTCAAGCGCCAATGCAGAGGGTTCTGTGCACCTGCGTACCTTGAACCGTCAGAGGCAGCGAGGCCCTGCTGACACCTTCACTGTGGCCATTTAGAGCCCAACTTGTGAGATAATAAATTTCTGGTGTTCTAAGCCCCCAGGTTGGTGGTTCTTTGTCATGACAGCTCTAAGAAACTAATACAGTCACTCTGGAGACAGTGGAAGATGTAGGGAGATGTGTTGCGCCTGTCCTGTGGCTTTGAGAACCAACTGCTGCTATTCTCATCAGTGTGGGACTGTTTATTTATTTGTTATTTATTTATTTATTTTTTGGCAGAACCAGAGATTGAACTCAGACCCTGCGCTTGACAGGGACGCACTTATTCTACCGAGCCATCTCCACAGCCCCAGTGTAGGAGTCTTGGTATGACCCATGATGGTGGAAGAGGAATGGACTGCTCTTTCTCCCTGCAAAAGATTCACTGAGAACTGAAATGCTGCAAGTTGACAAGTGACCAACATATACAGATGTCTAGTAGGTGGGCACTGAGGCAGCTTTCGAGACCTTGGAGATGAAGGGAACCGAGGAAGGAAAGAAGAAATAAAGACAGAAAGGAGACAGTGAGAATCATAACTAAAAGTTACACTTTAAGAAGATGGCAATGTCTGGGACCCCGCTGAAGTCACCCAAGGCTCCTTTCCTCCCAGACTCATCATGATCAGAGCTCCTTGAGAATATTGAAGGTCCATAAATTGCTTAATTCAGAAATTAAAGAGCAGATCTTGAGGTAAAGGAACAGGCTGAGAGACTTCAAGGAATGCTTACTCTTTTAAAAAAAATGACCTTTATATGGGACGTGCGTGCGTGCATGCATGTGTGTGTGTGTGTGTGTGTGTGTGTGTGTGTGTGTGTTCCTTTTTCCTAGGGTTTCCACTCCTTCAAGAGAAGAACAAATATTTTCAGTTCCAGGAAATAATCACTTCTCTCTCGAAGGCCTGCACTCTATTTCTCTTACTGTGGATTTCTGTGAAATAAATTCCCTTATGCCTCTTACTGATGCATCCTGAAAATTATTTTACTATGACAGGAGTTGGCAAACTTACAAACTTATTCCATAGGTGGAGCACCTTTAGGTTCCTTATTCTGCTGTTTTGGAGACCTCTTGGACCCTGTACAGTGACACAATCATTGATAGTTCTGCTCCAAACCAACACAACATGATGGGAAGGTGTGTGATGGGTGGTCCCAGGCTTGGAAACTCCATCACCAGGCAGATACCCAGGTGGCTTGTGGGAATCTCTGTGTATGCCAGGACAACGGCCCATCAGTTTTGCAGTGGAGGCAAATGTGAGCAGATCTCCTAGGGAGTGAAGGGCCTCAGACCATGGACTTGCAGTCTGCCTACACCCAAGGTATGGCTGAGGACTCCCAGCTGGGTACTGGTGGTAAGGGAGGGTTATTGACCCCCATAGTGAAGAGTTGGAGGGAACCTTGAGCAGGACAGGAGGGACTCTGGTTCTGGTTCAGGGTGCCTCTATGGTGAGATGGGGTCATCAAGCATTCATTCTTTCTGAATGTTCTGAGTCTGTGAGCTCCAAGTCCCCGGATGTGCCTCACTAGCCCTGCCTATGCAGAAAGAAAGACTGCATCAGTCTTCAGCCCCTAGTCTTGCAGGGTTTTCATGGAGAGCTGGCCACACGTGGGCTAGCTTCCCAGGTTGCCCTGATCAGCCACATTAGGATATTCCTGGGCTTCTCTGTTTACTTGTACTGCGCCTCTCTGTCCCTTAGCACACATTCACCTGTGTATATAGGAGAAAGACACATCCCAGGGCAGCCTTGCTGAGATGTGAGGTCTGCCTTACCTGCAGACCCTGCCCGCTCCTTAATTCTGGACCAGTGTTGGGCACTTCACATGAGTTGCTCTTTAATTCCAAGAACCTTGTCTCTTTGGAACACATTTCTCTCTTCCACTATTTTAAAGAAATTGAGGTAGGTAGAGGTTATAGTAGGTCGAGGCCCTAGCAGTTCAGCAGGAGAGAAGGATTGGAATCCAGGCCTAATTCCAGAGCTGGGCTCCTTCCACATCACCTCATTGAAAGGCACCAGTGTGCCCAAGAAGGTGGGATCCATCGGGGCACCAAGAGAAGAGAGGGCTTCGGCAGCGCCTGCCCTCTGCCTACCAGGCCTCACTGCCTTGTACCCCATTTCTGCTTTGGCTTTGATGTGAGTCCTGTTTCCAGTCAGGTAGAAAACATCACCATGGCAACTCTGGCTACCAGGGGCTGTGTATCACTTCAGGAAAAAAAATAAAATTGGTTCCCAACACTTAGTGCTCTATGGCTCTGAAGGCGGGTTTAATTGGCACTTTTTCCATTTGGCTCTGTGGACACACTTCTCGGCTTTGTATCCCTGATGCTGTATCCAGGATACCAGGCAACAGGATGACTTTGCTCCTAGGGAAGGGAGGGGGTTCTGGCTGTGTCATTTGCCTTGACTGCAGTTCGTCTGATCAAAGGAGTTGGCAGGCCTGCAGCTCTGTGCAATGTCTAACATGGGCTGTGCCTAACTTGGGTCTCCCAGTAAGGGTCGCTTGGGCTGTGTCCCACCTGCATCACCAGATGAGGCCTATCTCCCACTGCCACCCCTCACTCTGGACTAGATGCATCAACACACCTATCCCCATTCCTTTCTGTTGTCCCCAGCAGACCAGAGAACACAGAGATGGCTTCAAGCATTTGAAAGACGGCTGTGGCAGACACTGCTGGCTGGCCATCTAGTCACCATTCTCTTTTTCTTTTCTTGCTAAAGGCATCTTTCATGCTAACCTCTTTGCTATTAGTTAGGTGAGCACTTTCTTTCAGGTTGGGCATCTAGATGGCCATCTATAAAGTGTTGGCCAGCAAGACATGAAGCGCTTCTGGAAACTTCAGGGGAGACTGTTTCTTTCCTGGGAGAAAGAAAGAGACATGGGGAATGAGCTAGTTGCTTTCTCTGTGTGGGAGCCAGTGTGTTCTTTGGAGCCATCTGAGACCAAGAACATCAACACCACTGAAGAAGCGTGCTGATATGTCTGAGTTTCAAACCGCACAGCAGTTATCCACCTTCAGAACTTTGCCTGGGGGGCACAGGCACTATCTCATCACCTGAGCCCTTGATACCCCAGATGTGATCCCAGGAAAGCAGTTTCAGTGCCCTTGGAACATGTGAGAAGGGCAGACTCACAGGCAAGAGAGAGAGAGAGAGAGAGAGAGAGAGAGAGAGAGAGAGAGAGACAGATGACAGGAGACAAGAGGAGACAAAAGGAGATGAGAGGAGGGGAGAGGAGAAGAGAGGAGAGGAGAAGAGAGGAGAGGAGAGGAGAGAAGAGGAGAGGAGAGGAGAAGAGAAGAGAAGAGAAGAGAAGAGAAGAGAAGAGAAGAGAAGAGAAGAGAAGAGAAGGGAATGTTTACTTGTGGAAATTCCCTTGCTTAGAGGTATGTTTGTGTTCATGTTCACGGATCTTTGAGCTAGCAATATTAATTTGGTCAGAGTTAAGATCACAAGGAAGGCATGGCCTCTTCCAGCTTCCCTGGCCCTCTCTCTGCTAGCTGCAGAGGCTGACACTGGGGTTCCTGGCAGGTCCACATTTCATGGCTTTGGGCTGTAGAGGACGGGTGTGTCCGGGTCATGGCTTGTTCCATTGGATCTTCCCCCTCTCCTCTGAAGTCTGGCCCTTAAGTTTAGGAAGATAAAAAACTTGCCCTGAAAAGTGAAATTTGTGCCTCAGGCTCTCTTTTTCAAAAAAGCTTGGTTCTCTCTCAGAGAAGCAGTCAGAAGAGAATGCTATTGTGAATTTCAGCTTCAAAGAATTGTCAGAAGACAGTATTGAAAAAAAGGGAGTTCCTCCTTCAGGAAGGCTGCTGTATCCCCACAAGTAAGCTAAGAGGTAAGATCCTCTCCCAGCTGCCCCCTAAGCTGATATGCATACAGGCTCATACATGTTTGGGGGTGGCTGTATTTTTCATCATGGATCATGAAATACATGAGAAAAACAACTCAGGGGAGGAAAACTCCCTCTGGCTCAAGGTTTCAGCCCATGATGTCTGGGCACCATTGCTCTTAGGCCCACAGCGAGGCCACCTCATGGTAGCACATCATGGCAGAGCAAAGTCACTCATCGATAGCATCTAAGAAGAGAGAGATAGGGATGCAACCAAGAGGAAAGGGCTGGCACTGGGCTCATAGCCTCCAGGGTCAGGGCCCTTCCCTACCGAGGCCCAGCCACCTCTTTCCATCACTTCTCGATAATGTATCCAACTCTGGTCCCATCAGTGGTGGGAATTTGAGTGCTCATGATCCAATCACCTTTCAAAAGCCTGTCCCCTAAACACATGAGCCTGGAGGGAGGATGACACCCTAAATCTAAGCCATAACAGTGGAGGATCTCAAAGCTTTTGGGATAGGAGATTTGCCAGTGTCCCTGCAAGAAGAAACCCAGCTTCCAGTTCCAGCAGCCCAAAGGCCAGATTCTTAGGGGAGAGGTGGCTTTCCTGAAGTCTTATAGCTGGCAGGTGCTGGGGTCAGTCCTCAAACCAAAGTTCAGTTTCCAGTTTCCTTTATCTATGTGTTCACTCTGTCCCCCAAGCCTGAGCTACATCACAGAATATTTGGGTCACTTGGATTCGCTTCCATCTTGTAAGGATGGTTAAAGACTAATGGGAAAAATTTCTGTGTGTTTAGAACTTGTAAAGGTCCCAGTCCAGCCTCTTTCAGGCTGTCCTTGACTTCTGGAATGTTCTGAATAATAACTTTCTCATCTGGTTGAGACCAGGACAAGAACACCAAGTGGCACAGGCACACTTATCCACCCCAGTCTCTTAAAGAGCAGCTTAAGGCCTTGGGCGCTGGCTCCTCCCTGGACTGTAAAGTGTCCCTGCACACAGAGGAAGGAGCGGGGGGAAGGAGCTGATGGCTACCCACAGAGAAGGGGAGACACCCAGGAAGGCAGGAGGCTGTGAATCAGACACTGGGATGGGCCACAGAACCCTGAACCATAGGATGGAAGTGTGGGGAGGGAAAAAGGCAAGATGGAAAAGCAGATGCTGCTGCTACACAGGGAAGGTATGAGAGAGTGGAGAACATTTAAAGACATGTTGAGCATGGTGTAGTGTTGCTGGCCTTGAGATGAGACGTGGTGGAAACCTTCCACCTGTCCCGAGGCTGATAGGCAGCGCCTTCCTTTTGCTTGGATGTCATGGTGCTGAGGTGGGGCTCGCGGGGGATTCCTCTTTACGTTGTAGCCACACAAAACATGAATACTACACATCTCAGTTCCTTCCCTCTTGTGGCTCAGACAAAATACATGACTGCCAAAGTTAAAGGAGAAAAGGTTTACTCAGCTCATGGTTTGTGAGGTTTCAGCCGATCTTTGGCTGGCTCTAAGACAGGACGGCATGGCTGAGGGCATCACGGAGGAGAAACAGTTCTTGGTGTGCAGAAGGTAGTAAAAACAACAAGGAAGGACCCCAGTTCTTTCTGTCCCTTATGTCTTATCCAGGCTACTCAGGGCAGGTAGCACTCACACTCTTAATCCTACTGCCCTTGATCCTGCATTGCACAGTGGATCTATCCCAGCATCACATGCTCTTGATCCAATCATACTTGACAAACCTAGCTAGGAGCACACAAGGCTTTGGGGGGCATCTAGACACACCGTAACAATATGCCTTTTCTGCGGCTATTGCCTGGAGACAAAACCTCTGCACTAGTCTGATCCACTACAGCAGGAAGCAGACATGCAGCACAAGGGAGCTAAAGATACTTCAGGAATGTTCTGAATAATGACTTA
Source organism: Ctenomys sociabilis (assembly GCA_004027165.1). Lineage (NCBI taxonomy): Eukaryota > Metazoa > Chordata > Mammalia > Rodentia > Ctenomyidae > Ctenomys > Ctenomys sociabilis. The sequence goes on along the minus strand of PVKA01001974.1, from coordinate 123,460 downwards.
GTCTCACCCCATCTACTTCTTGTATTACTGAATGTTCTTGAAGAGATATAATGGTTTTACAATATGGTCCTTTCTGCCTGTTCTGCCAGGCGGCTTTGGGAAGTTGGTTCACAGTCCCTGAGCCTTAGTTTCCTAATGCTGACCCCATAGAGCTATCTGGGAATTAAATTAAATAGTAGCTTTAAAGAACAGTACCTAACCCTGGTGAAATCTCAGAAGTGGTAATGATAGTGACAGTGGTGTGCATGCTGATGGTGTGATAATTTTGGTGATGACGGTGGAGGCAGTAATGGTGAAGTGATGGTAGAGGTGCTTACTTCTCTGGCAAGGCTATTGCTCAGAGGACCTCCTGACCCTGCTCCTTACTGTGGCTCTTTTACCTCTCAACTTTCATCTACCATATCCTCCCCTCTGTGCTAGCTTATAAATGTCCGCAGCAACCACTATGCAAGGAAGAGGGAGGGGTGAGAGCTGGGGAGAGGCAGAGATTTTGCTCCTGGCTGGTGCCGCTGAAGCCTCCCCAGTGTGGACACTTGCTCCACTTTCTGGGCCTTTCTGACCAGGGCACACTTTGCGTCAGCAGCTCTGTGCCATCAGTGATGAATTTCCGAGGGGCAGATGCTGCCCAGCCTGACGGTCTGCATCCTGAGCCTATGTGAACCATTACCATGTGCTCTCTGAGGCTCTTTCTGGCAGCCACTTTTCCAGAAAGCTCTGCCCAGGTCTGCCTCCTTAGACCCCTCATACCAACCACAGGATGCCTGCATCTGTCTGAGCAACCTCTGAGGTTGGGAAATGCTATCAACTAAAGGATTTGTTAGGGGCTGAAGAGATTGCTCAATAGAATAAGCACTTGCTTGGCAAATGCAAGGGCCTGAGTTAAATCCCTGGTTCCACCAAAAAAATAAAAAAGAAAAAAAAATTTAACAAAATAAATAAACAAACCAAGTGCTGGGATTATAGGTGTGTACCACCACACCCAGCTTCTCTAGGGGCCAGGAGATGGCTCAGTGGAATAAGTGCTTTCCTGGCAAGCACAAGGGCCAGAGTTCAATCCCCAGTTCTGTAAAAAAAAAAAAAAAAAAAAAAAAAAAAAAAAAAAAAAAAAAAAAAAAAAAAAAAAAAAAAAAAAAAAAAAAAAAAAAAAAAAAAAAAAAAAAAAAAGAAAGAAAAAGAAAATTAAAGGATTTGTTAAATTAAAAGGTAGTTCTGAGGCTGGGGACACAGCTCCCTCAGGGTTGAGTGCTTGCTAGCATGCAGAAGGCCCTCAAAATATAAATGTGCCTGGGATGGGTCACATGTGAAGCTAGGCAATGTCACCAGCTTTGTGAGTCATGGTGCCATTTTTTTCCCTCTGTGTACACTGACAATGATAGCTGATATTTAACAGGATTGAGTGTTCTGTGCAGCAGGCTTTGTGACAGATCATTTATCCAGATCATCTATCCTATGGTCTCATACTGCACATGCCCTTCCCTTACTGGGAAGAGGATGGCAGATAGCAGGCGTTCTAAAACATACTGGAGCTGGGAGGACATGGCAGGATGTGGATGGAATGGAAGAGCCAAGAACTTCCGCCTGGATGGGGCAGCTTAGTGTTTGCCTCTGGTCGGCCTCAGTGGCTTCTTCTAGTTTCAGATGGTGGATGTCCACCTCCCTGCACTGGCTGAGCACCAGGCCCAAGGAGGACTTGGAGCCAATGCTCTTCCATGATAGGGCGTGTGGTGCCGCACTGTGCCGAGTCAGGTCTAAGCTGGAGGTGATGTACAGTAAAGACTCTCAGCAAAAGCAGAGAATGGGGGGAAGGGTCCCTAAACTCTGACCCCCACAAGGGTGGGGCAGCAGGGGAAGGGCTGGCCCCAGGAGAGCCAAGGGTGTTCATGCTGCTCCTTGTTTCCCTGCAAGTACAGCTCGAGGTTGGGCTTGTGGGGGCTGCGGTTTGCTGGTTGCAGCCCCTCCCTTGATGAGAATCAAGTTCATGTCCTGCAGAAGCCTGGGACTGAGACTGTGTTTAGAAACAGGGTCTTTGGAAATGCAACCCAGTTCAGATGAGGTCCAAAGTGGATTAGTTTACAACTAAACCCAGCAAGAGTCGTTTTCTTACAAGAAGAGGGCAATGTGGGTTTTTCAGGGCGCTGACTTCAGTGTCTCCCACCTCCAGAGGTCAAGTTAGTATCTTGGCTCCCAAAGCTCCTACTGTAACCACCATTAGCAGCGGCTGAAGGCCCCAGGTAAGCATACTCACCAGACATTAAATTCTAGGGCCTTGTAGATCACTTTTCAGAAGTCAAGGGCAAAGGGCAAGCCTCCCCTTGGGCAAAGTTAATATCCACATAGATACACCAACACACATGCATGTACATATGTATATGTAAGTATGCATATGGAAGCATATGTGTCTACACTTATACATCAGGAATGTGAAGACTCATATATTCTTGGTTGTCCCAGACATTGTTTTGAAAAAGATCCTGGCACTGAACCCCTCCTGCTCTGAGACTTGCCTGCTCCCTCCATCCCTCAGGGGGTCTGTGCCCCTCCATGATGGTCAGTCCTGTCTCTAATTTTGCAAGACTTTCCTCCATTAGGGAGTCTCATTAGGTCTTATGTTCAGCTGTCTCCATAGGTACAGCTGGCTGCAGAACCTGAGCCATAGGCCAGGATACTGTAGCAAATCCGGGCTGGGAAAGTTCCTGGCTTGCATCTAGCTCTGCTATTGTGCAGATGAAAGACACGTCAGCTCAATGCCACATGCTGGGGACTGCCCAGGCCACACATTTGCCGTAAATGTGAAAGGCCGATGATAATTGAACATTCAACTATCCAATTAAAATTAATGTCAGGAAATACCATTGTGAATTGTTTTTGGAGAATTCTTTTAGTGGCTGGTTGGATCCACACACGGGATGTCTTCTTTTCTTGCTTTTACGGTTACAAGGAAATTAAAAGCACATGGCAGCTTTCAGGCATGTTTTGAATTTTCAAGTCCTGATTCCCCTCAAGGGAGGGCTCAGCAGCTCCTCAACCAGCTGCTGTTTGATCCTTCCCTGTGCGAGCTCTGAGGCTTCTGGGAAGTGGACGCCAGGGCTGCTTGGAAGCAGGATCCATAGCTGGCCCAGTGTGCAGGACACAAGATCTACTGCCACCCCAGCCTCTCCTGAGCAGGTCCCTGTGAGGTGGGGTGAGCTTGTTGTATACATATGAGATGTTTCAGGCCAGAGATAAAGTAAGTGGAGTCTCAGGGGTACACCCAAGGGCTTGGAATCCAATAGCAGGACTCAAGGTCAGTGATCCTGTCCAAAGGCCCAGGGAGATGCTGCAAAGCTGGTCCTGGGGCCCGGAGAGGCTTAAGGATTGGCTGCCTCACAGGTCCTATGAAAGCTATCCCAAGAGTGCTGCCCGTGTCTGGGTAGGCATTGTAAGTTTGCCTTTTCAGAAGGCTGGTCTACTGGGTGCGAGAAGGAGCCACCTGTGGGCTGCTGTCAGGGAACTGGGGTTTCTCAGGAAGATAGTTAAGGTTATGCAGGTCACCCTTGCACAGCAGACATGTGGGATGGAAGGCCGAGGGAGAGATTGTGCTTCTGCTTCAGCACAGGGCTCTGGAGCCCCAAGGGGGCCCTGACCTGAGGACAGTGTGAGCATGTGGTCGGAGTGGCATGTCCCCACACTTACTATTTTCTGATGCTTGAACTGGAGGGTACTGGGTGTGCTCAGGGCTGGTGGGGCAGGCTGGGGAAGTGTGGGTGCACCTACCTCCTGGGAGGGCAGGGTGCTCCCTGGGCTGTCACCCAGGCAAGGGTGAGCAGCAGATCACCTGTAGGTGCCACTTTACCCAAAGGGCTGCAGAAGGTAAAAGAGCACTTTCTGATAGGAACGGGGAGGGAGCAGGAGCAGCTGAGGCTTGGGCCATAGCACCCCTCAACACAGGACCCATGGCAACTCTGAGTGAAGAAGGCTTCCTCTGGGGCAGCCTCCCAGCTTGCCTCCTCCCAGCCCTATCATTTTCTAGGTCCAGAAACCTGGTTTCTGTTTCAACTTGTTCTGCAACTTCACTTTTTTTTTTTTTGTTTTTGTTTTTTTTAGTGACTCTGACTCAGAGGAATCAATTGGCCAACCAGGAAGCCCCCAGTTTCAGGGGCCAGGTCAGGCCTACTCACACCCTGGGACAATGAGCAGCGGTGTACCAGTGCCCTCCCCGCAGGCCAGAGCTCTGGCCTCAGGAAGCCTCCAGAACTCTCCTACCTGCACTCTACAGTGTCCCAGCCTATTGGCCTTTTGCATCTCGCTGCACTCATTCCAAAGAGGATCTACCTTGTACTCTGAACGATCACAGGACTCCAGATATCTTCTGGCCTTGATTAAGCCTGCTGGTTCCTCCAGGATTCCTTGACTGCCACAGGGGACTTAAGGAGTTTCCTTGCCCAATTTAGGGCCCCAAGGGGCTTCCTAGCTCCTCGAGGGCAGCCCCATGTCCCAGTTACTATTCTAGTGTAATGAACAATCACAGACACAGAATCTGTGGACTTTGAACAGAAAACAAGGAGAGTGGTTGTCTCCTATTTTCTCATACTGGAGAAGACTCAAAGGTAGAAGGAAAACCTGCTGGCTGTGGCTTGGAGCCATCTGTAGGCTTATTCACTCATGTCTGGCAGTTAAAACTGGCTGTGACCTGAGACCTCAGCCGGGGCTGTTGGTGGACACCCTAGAGGGCAGCTTCTCTGTCTGGCTCCTCAGGCATCCTCACAGCATGGTGGCTGTGTGGGGCAAGCAAAACTACATTCTCTCACCTTGCCTTAGAGCTCACTTAGGGATATTTCTACTACCCTTGGTTGGACACACAGTCACAGGGAAAAGGGAGGCTCATCCATGTAGTGGGGCAAAATCAAGGCCACATTGCTAGAAGAGTATGTTGTGAACACAGAAACTTAACTTACTAGTCTGATTTGTGAAAATATAATTTCCATAGAGTATGACTGCTATCCTGGGTTGTCAACTCTATTGGATTAAGTAATGTCTAGTAGATTAGTAGAACATGCTCTTCAGGATGTCTGGGTGGGCCACAGAGGAATGCCCTTGGGTACTTTATTGGGTCCCTTCCTTCTTGTGAGGCAGAAGTTAAGGTGTGGGAAATTTACAAGGCTACTGGGCATGGCCTGTCAATCATGGAGGCCAACCAATCATAGCCAGGACACACTTGTAGAAAAGCTTCAGAGCCCCACAAGGGGGAGCCTGGATCTGACATCAGGTAGAGAATACAAGAGATGGCAGTCACTGGCCTCATGGATGCTGTCTTCCTTCTCTTACAGTGACCCACTCTGCATGCAGAGTGAGTTCACTTCACCCACACTCACTCATTAGAGTACTTACTTTTCTTCGGAAAATTGCTTGTCTTTTCTTCCTACTATTGCCTTGAATAAATGGTAAACATTTACGTCCTCTGGTTGTCTTGTCCAATCTTTGAGCAAGGCAACAAGAGCCTAGAAGGGGGGCATGGGCACCCCACTTCTGGTAACAGTTACTTCCCTGCTTCTGCTTCGCAGCTGCCCAGAACTTAAAGCTTGGCTCCTCTGTTTTTCCCTGCTATGATGTTCTTGCCTTCAAGCCAGCTGATCATACACTGAGTTCCCCCAAACTGCGAGGTAAATCAAACCTTTCTGCCATTCAGTTGGTTTTTCTGTCCAACTAACACACGGAATAAACTAGCCAGTTAAAAGCCACCTTTTGAAATAAAGACTATATCCCCAAAATATGACTCACTGTCCCATGGCACACCAGATCATCCATTCCAGTTCTTAGCGAGGCAGGGAGCTAACAGGACTTTAAAGTAGGTTAAATTAAATCACTTGCTCAAGTCCAACCAGCACACAAGCTAAAGAGATATTTATTTATTTATTTTGGCAGAACTGGGGGTTGAACTCAGTCCCTTGTGCTTGCCAGGGAACCACTTATCCCACCAAGCCATCTCCTTGGCCCCCAGAAATCCTTTCACTCCTTTTTTTTTTTTTTCAGAACCGGAGATTTAACTCAGGCCCTTGCACTTGCCAGGGAAATGCTTATTCCACTGAGCCATCTCTACGGTCCCCAAGAGATAGATTTAAATTCACGAGGTTTCACTCCAAAGTCCAGGCATAGAAAACTGAGGCAGGGAGCAAACAGAGCTCAAAGTAGCTGCCAGATAGGAAACAAAACAGGCGCTACTTAGGGTAATGCAATGGGAAAAGACAGCACACGGCTACTAAAAGGAGTAAGCTGATGCAGTCCTTGAGGTAAGGATCAGGATGCTCGGGAACCCAGGACGAGACTCCAGAAGAGTATAGGGCCTCCTCTGTGTCTGTGGCGAAGCCGCTCTCCTATCCTTAACTAGGTTCTCTGGCTACGGGACAGCCAACTTGGCTGTCATCTCCTGGGCTACTGTCTGTGGAACAGCCAGCTGTGTTTCTTTTCTGAGATACACTTCTATCTTAGCTGTAAAACTGGCCCATGTACAATTTCCATTTTATATCTGGCTGAGTACTCGCATTAGCTGGCGATGTGCTCCCACAATTCCTGGAGAGGTCGGCCATAGTTTATTTAATACATCAGTCCTTCCCAAGGGTTGCAGATCTTGGGTGGATGAAAAGGGTGGAAGTTCCTAGTAACTTCCCCCACCCCAAGGGATCAAGTAAAGAAAATTCCTTAGAAGGGAGAGCCCTGGGAACAAGTTCAGATAGCTTGCTAATGAGGGGCCCAAAGCCATACCATGTTGATGAAGTTATGGGTGCGATGCTTTTGTTCTCACCTGGGTAAAGCCCGCTGCTTAGGAACTGCCAAGTGGCATGTGCATGGGGCCTGCTACTGATTGTCCACAGCTGGTGGGCTCTAGCGATCCAGCTGTTATTAGGAGCCCTGGGGCCGTACAGAGTCACAGCGAAGGGCGTGGGTGCCGGAGCTCGTCTCCTTAGTGCTACTCTTCATTTGGCCAATTAGCTTTGTGTAACTGACCTTGGCTGAGTGGCTCTGCCTTCCTGTGCCAGTCTGCTCCCCTCTAAGGTAAGGATACCGTCAGTTCCATAGTTGGAGTTGGAGGGTGGCTGAATGGATCAGTGGTCTTTGAAGGGTGTGGAATCGTGACAGGCACGTGATAAGCATCATGGGAGTTATTGCTTCTGATCATAAGAATTACCTTCCAGCACTCACTGGAGACCTAGGAATTGAGTGCTGCTACTGTAGCTACTGTGTGCACGAGAACACTGTGGCGCAGGGCATTATGCTGGGCTGGTATCATCAGGAGGCAGAGCCAGGAACTGAACAGAAGGAGCCTCCAGAGGCCTGCAGGGAGGTCAGGAGAGAGGAGAGGATCTCCTTTTGTGAAGCAGGAGACCAGGCAAAGGCTGGAAGTGAAGCTGAGCTTGGAGTGATGCCTATGGAGTGTGGCTTGAGCCTGGAAATCCAGGAGTCATGGTGACTCCCAAGTGAGAAGTCAGCACACCTTGGTGAGCCCTGGTGCTCAGCCACCGAGGGGCACTGGCTGGGTCCCCATGGAATTAGGTGCCAGGCCCTGTGCTAAATCTGAAAGCACAAGAAGTAGGTCTGCCTTTTCTCTGAGAGGCTCTCTCGGTTAGGGACACGTATGGAACCTAAACAGTAGTGACTTAAGGAAGTAAAGCAATTTTCTTCATATATCATTAAGTCTGAAGCTAGGCCACAGGGTTGATGCAGTAGCTCAGAAGCCACTGGAGATGCTACCTGTCACACCATCTTTAATTTATACCTTTAATCATCATGGCTGCTCCACTTCCAGGTATCATGCTCATGCTTCAACCAGGATAAAAGATAAAAATAAATCCATACATAAAAGGAGGCCAGGTAACTGGGCTTATGCTCTTGAAGAAAGTTTTGCAGAAGCTATACTACTATGCATGGCTACATTGGAAGATAATCTGGGGTGATATACAGTTTTAGTGGGATCCACTTGAAAAAGTGCTTGGGTGGGAAGGGAAGGTGTCTATCACGGAACTTGAAGTCAAGCAAGAGAAACAGACATGAAATGGGTACTTTCCAAAGGGAAGCCCAAGGCACTGGGAAACTGTTTGAAGCTAACAGGAGGAGCAGAGGGTGGAAAGAACAACATACATGGCGAGGCTGACCATTGGAGGGCTGGGCTGCTGTTCCTGGCTCCTCACTGCTGCTCAGTGAGGGGTTGGCTGGTGGTTCACTTTGGCTGGGGGATTGTGATGGACATGGTACAGGGATGGCTGGGCTCGCCCTCTGGCTTTTGTGTGACCCCACATGAGAAGAGCTTGCCCAGGAGAGCTTCTCTAAAAGTAGGGTACTTGGGTATGTGATGCCGGGGCTCCTCCAGCCCAAGATCCTGCTAGACTTTAAGCATTATATGTTTAAATGATTAAGACAATGCAAAGGAGTCTTTATCATTTTTGCCTATTGTATAGAGTTTTCAGGCTCATTTTTACTATGGAGTTATTGTGATGTGTTATGGTTACATCTGGAGGCTCCATAAATGTTTACTACAGTGTCCTGAGTTTCTAAGACAGAGACTTGATATTCAGTATGATGTCAATTCATATGCTGAATGGATGAAAAACCCTATAGTTGAGCAGAGGAGCAGCTAGCAGGCAACCAGAAGAGATGGCACAACATGTCCATGCTATGGTTTGGGCTCCTCCCAAAGCCTCATGCAGTTATGGGGGAGACTTCTAGAGTTTGTGATTAACTAGGACTATGGGTGTGAGTACCACACCTGCCTGGGGCTGGTAGCCTGAATACAGCTTAAGGGAGACACTTGCTCTCTGCAGCCATTGTTGCTGCTACTCCCCCATTTTGCTCTTGCTCTTTGCTGCTGCCGTGAATGGCTGCCTTCTGCTTTGTGCCCCTCTGCCTTGGAGCCAGCTGAGTATGGACTGGAACCTCCATTCACTGTGAGCTAAATAAACCTTCCCTCCCTTCATTTTGGGTATAGGGTATTTGTCCCAGCACTGAGAGAAGAGTAACTGAGACAGTTCATGCAGTAGGGTGGGAAGGATCTAGGGTTCTAGGAAGATTGTTCTGTACTCCCGATATGCTCAGAGAGATGGAGATGCTAATCTTATTGGATATGTGCAATTTGCCAATATTTTGGCATAGGCATAAAATTTCTAAGACGATGTTTACAAATTGGAGTGTTGTTTAGAATTTATGCATTTCAATTAAACTCATTCTACTATGTGAAATTGTTGTTGAAGCCACTATCTCTCCCTGAACACTAATTAGCAATCAAGCTGCCGATGTGTTCTGCAGATTTAGAGAAGGCTGACAGAGATGATCTTTGATTCACTCGGAAACAAAATTAATGTGTGCGTGAGTCTTTCTAATAATCTGTACTGCTTAATGAGGCCTGGAAACTTGCCGAAGAAATAGGCAAGCATTCAAGCCTGCCTTCTCTCTGTGTGTTTTTAAAAGTGATGGTATTTTTCATTATTAGATATAGTACTTAATGGAAAACATATAACTAGTGGATTGTTCCCTGTGCCTCTCCTTGATAATACCTTATGTCAGGTGCAGGGGAAAAAGACATATTTAGGGCTTAAATATTACCCAGAGCCCACATCACATCTCCCAACCACGTCTGGTGGGTTTCATGAGGGCAAGACCCTAGCCAGCTGGGCCCCAAGTTACCAGCTTTGAGAACAAATGCTACGCTGTATACAACAGGTGCTCTCCTGTCATGTGCTGAATGGAGACATTAACAAATCCCTGTGGGGAGTGGAACCCATAGCTTTTAATAAAATTTATTGAGTTTACAGAATAGTTGAAAACCTTTAGCCTTCATTTCAATTTAATATTTTGCTGTATTTTATCTCTCTGTGAATTATTATATGATATGTCATAGTATATACAGCACATTCGTATTATCATATATATAGAAAATATAGTCCATATATTTTAGATGTTTCATGTACAGATATGTCCATGTATATGAATATCTGGAAATAAATTACAACTGTTATGATACTTTATTCCCTTTTCTGAAGCTTTAGTATGTGTCTCCTAGGAACCAAGACATTTCCTCTGTGTGACATGTTGTCTTGTCCCTGGTTCCTGACAGAGCTCCTAAATTCCTTAGAATTTCCTGGGTGACAAGGCTCTCTTTTGTTCCAATGAGAAGGGACCTGATGGCTTATGGATGGCTTCAGGATGAGGGGTGGCCACCAGAAAGACCGAGCTATGATTAGAAGCCCAGAGTTTTCAGCCCCACCATAGCCTCATGGAAAGAAAAATGGGCTGGAGACCGAGTGAATCATAAGCACATTAGCATGTCTGTGAGAAGGTAGAGCAGGAATTTCACTGCAGCAAGGTTGGGAGAGCCTCTGGGTGGATGACACATCCATGTGCCAAGAGGACAGAGGCTCCTGGGTCAGGGACCCCTCTAGGCCTCAGCCAGTGAACCTCTTCCTCTGCACTTTGTACCGGGGTCCTTCTTCACATGGCTTATAGTAAGTCAAGAAATGGAACTTTCCACAAGTTCTGTGAATGCCTACAGCAAGTTAAAGAACACCAGTTCTGCAGAAGCCCCCAATTTGTAGCCAAGTCAGACATAGGTGTGAGTAACCTGGGTCCCACCACACAGCCCACTGGCATTTGAAGTGGAAGTAGTCTTGTGAGCTAGCCTTTTGCCTGAAGGTGTCACACAAGCAGGTGGATAACTTGTAGTTAACAAGTAACTTGGACTGATGGAGACTTACTTCAGTAGCTGATTTATAGAACAGTTGGTATCTGGAAATTTGGAGAACTGTTTCAAATTGGTGTCTGGAGATCTGGAAGCTGTGCACAACATATACAGATAGTGTCAGAAGTGAAGGTTAGGGAAATGCAGAGAGAAAAAGAGGCATTTTTTCCTTTTTATTTATATAGCAACTATATGATTCCACTTGAAAAACAGTCATTTGAATTATACAATACATTGTTTACTTTCATTTCATTTTATTTTTTCATTTGTGTATTTGGTACAGGATCTCACTGTGCGGCTCAGACTCTTCATGATCCTCCTGTTTTCAGCCTCCCCATTGCTGGGGTTACAGGCGGACAGCACCCTGCCCAGACTCTGCCACTGGCTCAGCATGCCCCGGGGTGGAGCTGGTGTGGCATGCGGGACAGGGGATCAAAACCCGGTCCTTGTGCTGGCCAAAGCAGGTGCTTAGTGCACTGAGCTATCTCACCGGCCCTTCAGTTTACTTTCAAATACCTTCCCTGTCTTAAGAATGTGTTTCATATCTATTTTTTAATAGATTCAATTCAGGCACACACATTGTTGTTTATTGTTGTGATTAAACCTGTTAAATCTAGAATGGTCTTTCCCCCTTTTTCCTTTCCATGACATTAATTTTTTGAAGAGTGACTATCACTGTCTTTCAGGAAATCCTCCAGTCTTATTTCTCATTTCCATACGTTGCACGTTATCATGTTGCTTTGTCTCACTGTGTCCTTGTGCCTATGTTGTGCCTTCCACTGACCCCTGAAACCCTTCTCACCTGGGTATTGGGTTGAGGCTTGGCTTTTCTTTGGTGAGCTCCCCATACCTGAGGGATGGGACTGTGCATTGCATGGTGTCAAGTTGTGCCATAGTTATCCTGCCGATCTCTTGATTGAGGTGTCAAAAGTGACATGTGTCCCTGCTGGGCCCATTCATCCTTGGGAAGGAGCCAGGTGTCAGAGGGGGGTAGTCCAGTGGCATGTGTGAACGTCCTATTTCCCGACAGCTTGTCACACAGTATGGTTCTGGCCTAAGTGAATCGTGTATTGGAGCTGCAGAATGGAGTTCTGTTCCTCCTGAATTCTGCAGCTGTGCCGTTCTGTGAGGAGAAGCTTCCCTCCCCATCCCAATGCAAACCATTTGGAAGAGATCTCTTACCTCTCTCATTCTCCTTTCATTTATTTCAGTTCTCAGAAATGTTATGAGACTCAAGAAGGCAAAAGTACTGTACAGTCCCGTATATGCTTAGGCAAACTGTAGAGAATCACTACAGACACAGATGGCTGAATGCTGCAGAATACAGACAATTGGAACGCAGTGTTTAATGACTTCTGCTTGAATGAGTGAGCATCTAAAATGGTTATCTAAGGGGACATCCATAAGTTTTTAGAAAGAGAAAATTTTATTTTATCTAGAAAAATTTTACTCTATTCAAATTTTTGAAGAATCTTGACTATATACACAATTTTGCCTTTATTCCTATAGATGCTATTGGACTCGCTGACCACACCTATAGTTGACAAGACCCACCTCCAACCTCTTTAGAAATCACTCTCTATGTGGTTTCTGAAAGGCATAGGACAATGATTCTCAGTCAGGCGATTTTGCTCCCTGTGAGCATTTGGCAACTCTGGAACCGTTTTGGCTGTCTCAGCTGTGGGGTGAGGGTCCCGCTGCGATCTAGCGATCAGAGATGCTGCTGAGTATCTCACAGGGAGCCACACGGAACCCACCATAGGAACACCTGCCCCCAAGGTCAGTAGTGCTCAGGCTGAGAAATCCTGGAACAGAACAAGAGATCCTTATTTAAAGGTAAACTGTTCAAAGGGTTTTGCAGGGAGCAACCAGGAGGGTGGTACAAGACTCAGATGAAGGGGGTGGGTCTTCAGACACCATATCCTACAGTTTTCAGAGTCGGTTCTCTGCTTCCCACTTCCTAGAAGAGACTTGAGTCAGAAATTTTCTCTCCTTCCCAAAGAGAATGCTGCCTGGAGTACAGCTGCCATGTTTCTGGGGACTTTTTTTTTTTTTTTTTTTTATCTTCTTAGTTGTCTGGCTCCCTCTCCTCCACTAAGGCTAACAGTGACTGGCACATGGAGCTATCTTCCTCACCACCCTTGGGTACCCTGAAGTTCTGGTACTCATTGGAATTTGCGTCTTGGCCTCCGTCATCCTGTGCATGGTATAGAGACTGAGCTCGTGTGTGGTGGTCTTCATAGGCTGCCTTCTGGATGCTGCCTCTCAGATGTCCTTGTCTCCTGCCCAGAACATCCCTTAGGCTTTTAAATCTGCTTCTGTCACTTGAAACTGTCACTCTGTTTTCAGTTTTGAGATTAACTTTTTGGTTTATGACATCATCAGTTGTGGGATAGTCATGAACATTAATATCTTGGAAAGAAAATTTTTCCACAGAGAACATTCTTTGTGTAACCAGAATCAAGAACTGCCAGGCAGGATATATATATATATATATATATATATATATATATATATATATATATATATATATGTATATGTATATAATGTTTGATGATTTTGAACTTCAGGTGCTATTTCTGAAAGCCTAATTTTAGATAACTGAAATCTGTGAAAATAAATGAATTATGAAATGGTAGGGGCTGTGGAGATAGCTCAGTAGAATAAGTGCTTGCCCGGCAAGCGCAAGGTCCTGAGTACAATCCCCAGTACTGAAAAAAAAAAAAAAAATAGAAAGAAAATAAATGGTTGATCATTTTCTTTACTTGGTGGACCCTGGCCCATAACCCCCTCTTTAAAAGAAATCTTCAATTTTGAACATATTATTTTCCTGTAATAAAAGGGAGAGATTTTTCTACCCTTTCCTCAAACTTACCAGTACATTTAGAAGTGAATTTTTAAAAAAGCAAAAGTAATTTTTAATGTTACAAAATAGTTGATTATCCATTGAATGGTTAGAAAATATAGAAAAATAAAATGAAGAGGAAAATTGTTGCTACCAAAAGTAGTAAAAAAATAATGCTTAGTTTTACCTGTACCTAATCTTTTCTGTCTTAACAATATTTTGGGGCATAACTGCAATCATGCTTTAAAAACATTAACCCAATGCTTTTATATAGGCCATAAAACATTTATCAGAGGATTTGTAACAGCCTTCATTCATAATCTCCCAGTTTAGTGTTCAAAATATTAGGATAAGATCCAAAATTACTCACTATCCAAAGACACAGATAAATCCCAAAAATTCTCAGGGGAAGAGATAGCTAATCCACTCCAACCAGAAGACCCAGCTGTTCAAATTATCAGATCTATTGTTGTTTCTATGACCCTATAACGTTGGGTCATAGAAAAATTTCAAAGTTATCACATTCTCTGTAAAATATAACTTTGATTGTTCTTATGTACATCATTCATGTGCTATGCGTGATGAACTCCCTTGGTTTTCCTGTATAATGAAGAATATTTTGTTGGATAAAGAATTCTTGCCTCTGAGAATTTTAATAATGATCTTCAATTGCCTTCTGGTTTCCATGATTTCTAGTAAGAGATCTACAGCCATTCAAACTGTTGTTCTTCTACACTTACTGTGCCATCTTTCTCTGAGAGCCTTTAAGTTATTTTTTTACTTTTGTTTTTCAGAAGTTTGATTAATTTTTTTAATGTATCAGTTACTTAATTATGTTCTTAGTAAGAAATTTAGAACACTAATTTATGAGGATAAATTGCATTTGTCAGAGCAAAAATAGATCACAGGTAGCCCTGGAGCTGAGGAACAGCTTTGAGTTTTGCTAAATCTGTTAAGTCCACCACTTTCTGATCCACCTTGTGCTGCTCTGAAATATGGTATCTCTTTCTTGGTGTTGCCCTCTCGATGTCTTCGTTTCCACAGCTTCTTCTTCTTCTTGAAGTAAACATCAGTGAGATGTTTGGGATTTTCATTCTGCTGGTATCAATTTTTGTAAGGTGGCAATGGCAAATTTCTGGTGTGTTCTTCATAGAGTAATATGATTAAGGCTAAGAGGCCCCGTCACAAGTAGCAAGCCCCTGGCCAACTGCTTCAGGAAGACCACTCTCTTGCCTCTGTGACGCCCGGTGAGGATGATCAAGATGGTGCTGGGAGTGATGCTAGGTTGAGGTGTCCTCACTTGCCGACTGAAGGGTTTCTTGCTGTGGCTCAAGAGCTTTTGGAGCACAATAGGGTAGTATCTAGGCATTGTTCAAAGCTTAACCACCCAGGTACCTCCATTCTTGTCCCCTCCAACCGGTTTTGTGATCGTAGCAAGAACTTTCTCTTTTTTCTTCTCAACCTTCGATTTAGCAGCTGTGTGCTTTCTCTTGTACAAAGCCTTTCTGGAATACATAGCAGGTCAGAAGTATCTCCCAATTCCTCTAAGCAGGACAGGATTTCGGCTGCAGTGGGGCTGCCCCTTCTTGGACTTCTTTGCTTTCTTCACCTTACCCTTTTTACCAGTGCCACTGGCAGAAGCCTTCTTGGCTTTGGGTTTCTTCTCTTTAGTGTCTGGCTTCTCGGTTTTTTCACCCGTCATCTTGCAAGGTGGGAAAGAGAACTAAGTTTCCAGAAGTTTGATTGTGCTAATTAGTTTGAAGTAAGTTTTCTTTTACTTTATATTTCTTCAAGTGTGCAGTTTCTTGAACTTATACATTTATCTTTTGCTAACTTTGAAAAGTGTGTGTGTGTGTGTGTGTGTGTGTTGCTAATGACTGAAGTAAGGGTCTTTTTGGACTCAAATCCATCTGCAGTCATTTTGTATATTTTTATGTTTAAGCCAGAGTTTAAAGAAGCCACTAAGTTGCCCAGGCTAGCCTCACACTTGGAATCCTCTGCCTCAGCCTCTCAGGAGTCTGGGATTGCAGAGATGCACCACCATCCTTAGTTCAAATTGGGAAAGTTTCAAGATGTTATTTATCTAGATATCTTTCATATTACATTCTTTGTGGGTTTCTAATGGCATGAACATTAGATTTTTTGGTATGGTTCCATAGATTCCTGAGAGTCTACTTTTTTAGTGTTTTTTTTTTTTTCTGTTGCTTGTTGGATAAATTATATTTATGTATCTTCCAATTAGTTGATTCCATTTGTATCTTGGTTCTGTTATTGTTTTCACTTAATGATTTCTTTAAAGCCATTCTGTTATAATTTCAGTTTTAAATTTCCCTCTTATTTATTGATTCTATTTTTTTGCTAAGAAATTTAACTGTTTAAGATTGCTCATCCTTATTTGATGATGTGTGATTGTCAGCACTGCTTTAAGCTCTTGATCTGATGATTTGAACAGCTGAGTCTTCTGGTTGGCATGGATTAGCTATCTTTTCCCTTGAGAATTTTTGTGATTTATCTGTGTCTTTGGATGTTGAGTAATTTTGGATCTTATCCTAATATTTTGAACACTGAACTGTGAGATTATGAATGAAGGCTGTTAAAAATCCTCTGATAAATGTTGTTTTGTGGCCTTGTTTACGTGTTTTATTTTGCTTAAGAAGACAAGTCAGACCACAGTTCCCACCTTCTTCTATAGACTGCAGCTTATGGTGTGAGAATGTGGTGCTGTCTGCCTCTGCCCTGCATGGGCATTGCCCAGTGTTACCCTGAAATCAAGTTTTTTTTTTTTTTTTAATTTTCTCATTAAAATGTCAACATTTTAATATTCTGTTGACAAATGCTCAGTTTTTTCTTTGAACTCAGACTAGATCTACTATGAGAATTGTTTTGGTTGCTTTTTTCTCATTGTTGAGACAAACTATTTGATGTCCAAGGTTAAAGGAGGAAATCCTTATTTAGCTCACAGTTTGTGGAGGTTTGAGTCCATTACCAGCTGGCTCTAAGGCAGGGTGGTGTCTGGTCCTGATCTATCATTTGTACTCAGCCAGGTGGTTCTGGCTTGGGTCTGGCTGCTGTGCTCTGCTTCTTCCTGCTGCAGCCCATGGAAGCAGACCTGCTGTGCTCCTTGGCAAGATGTTCAGCTCCTGGATTAGCTGGGTGGGTCTGGCCCTCAGCCTCTCTGCAAGGAGTTCTGCCAGGGGGCTCCACACTGGGCCTGTCTGATGGAGGAGGTTCCCATGAGTGTGCAGATAGTCACACATACAAGCTTGGCCTGGGTGCTTGCTGGAAAGGGATCTGGCAAGCTGGTGAGTGCCCCCCCCCCCACTGACCCTGAGTTCTGTCTGGAGAGGGGTCTGGTGAGCAGGCAGAAGGTTGAAGTCAAGTTTTGAAAGTCTCGTTGCTGTTGCTTTGCATCAGCTCCATACACACACAGGTCAGAAATAGGCCTGAAGCTTTAATGAGGGCATAAATCTCTCTCCAGCTTCCTCTTCTTCCTCTTCTGGATTTCTTCCACTCTTTTTAGCCCTTGCAGCCCCATTTCCTGATGCTCTGGTTGGAAATTTGTATTTTAAAACATCCTCATATTTTTACACACTTCCCATGACTAACTGCCTTGGGCAAAGTAGGAGAGAGATGAGGCAGGGGCAGATGCAGGGGCGCACGCAGACACAGAGTAGAGACAGAGACTGAGGACAGGCCTCCCCCCCACCCCCTGTCATTGGATCACAGGAAATCTTTCTCCAAGTTTTCCCTAGTCAGAGGCTTTGCTCTGATTTTAAGAGCTGGTATGGCTACCATGTCCACTGGTATTAAAGACCACAGCTTCACTCCCAGGGCTTGCTTGGGCCCAGGGCTCAGAGAGTGAAAGGAGAAATAAGGCTGGAGAGGGATTTTCCCCCCATAGGGCACTGAAAGTGGGCTTCTCTTGGAGCCTGCTCTGTCTACATCTGTGGCACAGTGCCAGGGTTTGGCTGTCATAGCATCTATGCTGGGGATTACAGGAGTGGGGGACTCAGAACTACCATCTCTGTATGTTTATTCTCCTACCTGCTATTTACTTTTAGGAATATCCTGACAGTTATTTTACACTTTATAGCCTGAGATTTTAGTTGAAACTGATGGGGCAGATAGGCTAGGTATACCTCTGAGTTAGAATTAAAGTCTATCAAATTATTTTTGTGCCTGCGTAGCATTTCAGTAAAAACACATATGTTGTGATTTCTTAGCATTTTCTCCTACTGGATTTTAGATAATATCTAATTGTTTTGATTATTCTGAACTAGCGCTGATGGTCTATTTACTATTTTTAAAAAAACTTATTATCTTACAACAGCTATCCAGAAGTAGAATTGCTGAGCCAAATAATATGAACTTTTATAGATTAATTCTGTCTGGAATGTTCTGCCTTCTCTCTTTCCATGAGGATTCTTCTTGTCACTCAGTTCCTCAGGAAGCACCGGATGCCCCTGATCACATCTCTTTGCTGTAATTTCTTCAGAGCTCATTTGCTGTGCAGCATGTAGTATTAGTATATCCTCCCCCTCGTGCAGGACAGGAACCTATATTTCACCAGCCAGCATAGTGCCTGTCATGCAGTAGATGCTTAATAAATATGTGCTGAACAGGCAACATGGCACAGGTCTTAAGCCTGAGCACCCCTACTCTGTCCAGATTTGAACTCTGGCTCAAACCTCCAAGGCTGGTGAAGGCTATGAAGGACAGTGCATGAGAAGCTCTGCCTGGTACGGAGGGCATTCACTGCCTATTTTTATGTCCTACTTTCAAATCCCTATTTCTGTAGCATGGGGCTAATAACTTCTCTCCTCCCCTCAAAATACAAAAAGAACAGGTTTGTGAAAGCATATTATATCTATTATCATGCACACAACACAGCAGAAAAGCTTCCAGTGGATTGTGAAGCCAATTACACATCCCTCGATCCACTATGCAGTAAAGAGGAAGATTATGCCTACAGTTCTCTCTAACACCCCTGTGGCTTTCCTTGCAGTTTCCTTTTGAAATGCAGTACCAGTAAAAGTCCAGGCTTGATCTAAGCAATGACTCTGTAATTTAATTATTTGTAATGACATTAAGAACATTAGTCACTGTAACTTTCCTTCCTGTGCCTGAGCACATCACTGCTGATCCTTAATTAGAGATGGAATAAAGGGTTTTTGCTGAAAGCCTCTCTAGAGAGGTGTCCCAGGGAGATTCAGGGATGTTCTGAATGTGTTGGCATCTGGTGATCTATCTCCATCTCCTACTGCCTCCCTCCCTGCCTCAGGCTCCTTCTGAGTATCTGTGCCTCTGCCAGCCTCACTCAATTGCAAGAACGCCAGACCCAGTCCCCCATCTCGCCTCCCTCCTGCCCCTCATCTTTCCATCTGTCACTCTCCTTCCCACCCCACCCAGCAAGCAACTAGAATCAAGGGAGAATCAAATGGCAGAAGGCAGCTCCAGCCAGAGAGCTGGAGGGAGCCCTTGACATAACTAAGCCGGATCCAACCAATGAGCACTAGCCTCCTGTTTGTCAGGCTCTGAGCTAGGGAGAGGGAGGAGCCCCAAGGCCCTCGTCCTTGAGAAGCCTCTGAGTTGGAGAGATCAGCTACATTCATGGGGGCACTATGAACTTAGAGATTCCAGTCACCACTCAGAAGAGAGCACTTGGTGCAGTGTGCAGAAATGGCCATGACAGTCAACAGGATGTCCCAGGGAATCGAGCAGGAGGGGGCTTCTCTTGACACATCTTGTTGATGTGTGTGCATGAGGTGTGTATGCATGGGGGGGCGACATTGAAACCAATGGCTTTATTGCTGTTTCAGTCTCACAGGGTTTGACACAGAGCCCAGGACAATTCAATGCCTTATGCGGTGCATGGCTTTCCAGTGCAGAGTAGCTTCTACATCCCAGGTCTTCTGGATCTCACTCTGCAGGATCCCACCTCTGAGACAAAAGTCACTACATCTCATCCATAACCCTGGGACACAAGTCGAGCTCAGCAGTGGTTACTATAGCACACCCAAGGATAGAATGACTAGGCTGAGATGCTCTTCTTTTAATCAGTGGGATGTGCACAAGTACTATTTTCCCACAAAAGTATGAGTATAGCAAAAGTTCCAAGTTGATGCAAATGCTTGGAAATCTACCAGCTTCCAGAGCCAGCAGCTTGTTTTTTCAAAGGCACTAAGAAAGACTCAGGGACAGATGATAGGTGCCAGTTTCAAGAGCAGAACTTAGTGGCTCAAGGCCAACAGGGCTCTGATAGACTTGAGGCATGTTTGATGGACTCCAAGACTGGGAGAACATTCTGGATTTTTGAGTGACCTGGACCGAGCCAGGAATATTCATGGGAGAATTTCTCAGTCTCCTGTTGTCTTCTCTTTTCTAGCTTTCAGTAATGCTTATATAATATCTGCTAGTGACAGATTGTAGAGAGATAGTTCAGGTAAGCCAGACTCAGTTCTACCCTCAAAGGGCTACAGTTGACCTTACCCAAGGCAAGAAGCTAATGAAAATATTCTAGTGTGATAAATGCTATGGAGGCAACAGCAAGTAACTGAGATAAATAACAGGAGGACTTGTTTTGGATAGAAGTGGGAAGTGGGCTTCCTAAGGGGATGCTATGCAGAGTGGGATGGATACAGATAGAAGGCACAGCGTACACAGGGCAGAGGACCTTCAGCCAGGGAACAGTGGGAAGGCCTGGCAGCAGAAAACAGTCCGCGGTTTGAGCAACTGAAGGAAGCCCATTGGGGGTGGAGTGCAGCGGGAATAGAGAAAGCCTGATTTAAACCCTTAGGAAAGGAGTTGGCATTTTATTCTCAAGGTGAGTATAAGCAAGGGAAGGCTTAGGTGGGGGTGTGGCAGACCCACTGTGCCAGCAGTCACCAGGGATCAAAACGTGGTCCTTGCACTTGCCTAGGCAGGTGCTTAGACTGCTGAGCTATTTCCATGGCCCCTGCAATAAATTTTTTATTTTTATAATTTTATTGAGAAACAAATAGTAATGAGACAGTTTCAAAACCAATTAGTAGGACCCTTTCAATAATAAATACATTGCATATTGTTGTCTTAGTGATTATTCATTGTACAAGATGCTGACATGATATCCTGTCCACAAACACTATTAGAACAAATCTTTTTAGTCATTGAATTAAGAGAATGTAGCTATATATCTAAACTATTTTGAATATACAGATACAAAATGGTCATTCATTTGTATCACCCTTTTTTGTTTAATTTTGTCAGAGAAGGGTATTCCATTGTCATTTAAATATTGTAGGTGCAAGAATTCAGCAAAATATTCCAATACAGTCCAGTATTCCATAATAGTAGTGGGTTATCTGTAGGACTGGCAATGTCAGAAGTTGTTGACTTGAGCCTTTTACAGCTCAGCATATTAATATGGCTTTACTTTTTATACCTCATTTTTATACTTTTCTGCTGGATGGTTAAGACCAAGATAAAGTGAGACCTATATAACAAGAAATGTAACTTTTGTATCTGATAAGGTCAGTCAAGTCCCCTCAGGGTTTATCTTGTAACCCTGTACTGCAGTGTTTAGCTCCTTTGTCAGTGTCAGCCATGTGGATGAGTCATGGCCATTGTCTGACCAATTTGATTTCTGTGAAAGCCTGAGAGAATGTTTTCTCTCCATGTGACTCTCCTTAGGCACAATGTATATTATTGATCACTTTCCTCTGTAGTCCCATAATCTCCTTGATCAGAAAATTTTGGACACAACTGAGTTACATGATAATACAGTATATGTTCTCCTATGTCCTGAGTCTTCACTGACCTTGAAAGGCTAGGATCAAAATGTTGGTTGTCCCTGTAGCCCTTTTCTCTAATTTTTGGTCTGCATGCTTAGGTTGTTAACCCTCCAGAAGAGAAGCTTATTATTACCCTATAACATATGCAGTAGGGTTTAATCTAACCATCTGTCTGAATATCAAACATTTTTAGGCATAACACGAAATAGGTATTTCCATCAAGTACTGATATGTTAAACTTTAAGTCCCGATAGAATATGAAGAAAAAAATTAAAAAAAATGAATAAACAAGTATATATTTTACACAAAAATTTAGAAATCTAACCATTTATAGCATTTTCTTGTCGCTTTTTTTCATTTATTACCCTTTTATTTTTAAACAAACATTTAGTTGAAAGATAGTATGGCAATAATTGGTATGTCATGACAAGCACTGTGTATTCAGAAGACTAGAATGGCAGGCATTCCAAGCATGGCCCTTCTATTACACGTTGCTTTCTTCAGTGCAGTTGCTTAGTTAACAGGTATCAGCATGGTATCAGTCAGTGTGAAAAATCCTACCAATTTACTGCTAATTTCAAAAACCTGCTGATGTTTCTCATAATCATTGCCTTACCCATCTTGTGCATATAAATGTATGGCTTTGCCCCTGTCATGTTTCCTAACTTTTCTCCTTGCCTTCTCTTTGTTATCTAAACCTCAAGTCCTCACTTTCTTTTTAACTGTGTTATAACTTTCTATTTGTATTTCTTCTTTTGAGTTCTTATACTAGGGAGACGATATGATACACATGTGGATCTGATTTATTTCACTTTAAATATTCACTTTATATTTTCATCACACCTTGTGGAAACTGAGGCAACAAAATGGATGCAGCAAGCTGTCCTGCTCAGGTTGTAAGGAGAATTAAGGCTGAGCAGCGGCTTCTTAGGCCAGACGGAGGATCACGCCACTGAAGGGAGGAAGGAACCAAGGCTCGGGCAGGGAAGCCAGACTGATTTTAGACTCTAGTTTGGGCTATGAATGTGATATCTTAGTGAAGGGATCCAGGGGCTGATGAACAGGGAGGTTGGGGGATTGGGGTGACCGTGGGGCCTGGAGGCTGCCTGGGGACACATCTGTAGGAGTGGCACCTAAAGCCACAGGAGTGGATGACATCTGCTGAAATCAGTATATGGAGAGGTAGAAAAGAGACCAAGATGTTCGTAGACTGAGAGACTCAGTAAGACAGGGAAGGTGAGGAGGCTTGGTCAGGGCAGTGGGAGGAGAGCCCGGGCCTCTGATGCATGATGGGAAAGCATTTGGGAAGAAAGCCTCAGCCAAAGTGCTGAGGGCTGTGGACCCGGAAGTAGGCAGTCATGATGTGCCTCATGGTGTGTATAGGTGACCGTGGTGGAAGCCGTTGTTCTTCAGTCTGACCATGCTTGCTTCTGCTTTCCCTCCTGGACTGCACATTCCATGACAGACCGACAGCATGCTCCTCAGGGTACTCTCCGGGCCCCCGGAAGGCGGGGTAATTGCCTCACCCTGCTCCATTGTGTGTGGCTGGTGATCCCAGAGTTGGGTAGTGCACGGGACAGGGTGGCTCCTGAGCTGGACTGGCTCCTAGAAGGACACCCACAGCATCTGTCCTTGTCCTGTGTCCTCCAGAGCTTTATCTCTGTGGACCTGGAGCTGTTGGTAACCATGGAAACAGAAGCTTTTGTTCACCATTTCCTCTCCTCTTTTTCTCACTCCTCCTCCTCCCCCTTTTCCTGTCCTCACACCCACTTGTTCCCTTCCTTCTACTTTTTAATTCTATTTTTATTCTTCATTTTCCATCTCACTTGCCCTGATTTCCCCATCTGTTTTCTTAAATTTTGTTATGTAGCTTTGTTAGCTACCTCTAATTCCCTCTCTGGGAATAAGGTGTCAAACACATACATATATTCATTTAGATGTATACACATACCCACCTACACACATAAACACATTTATAGAGCAATAATCCCAGTGCTCTTTTACCAAGACAATGCTACTCAAACAGCTATTAGGAAAAAAACTAAGGAGTGGAGAGAAAAAATGTATTCAAACCTGTCACTCACAAATGCTACTTGGAGTATAAAAGGCTTTTCCCCCTGTTTATCTTAAAACTCTGCATTTAGACAAAGCACCCCTTCTTTGGCATATCTGTGTATAACTTAAAACAGCCTGGATTTGATTGCTCCTATCTTAATAAACATCACTGTCAGTCATGTACAACTAAAAATACCCTCAACACATCTTTTATTTTATGTATACATACAACCAATCCAGAATTTTCCAAAAATGCCTCTGCCAAAATCGCAACTCATGAGTCAAACTAAGGGAGAAGCCCCTTAGTGCATTGGAATTAGATTTGAAGCTCTCCTTGGCTTGGGGGCAGGGCCTGAGGTCTGTTGCCACCACCTGCACTCTGCCACCCAGCAGGCCATGCACACAGAGAGCTTCTAGCACGCTCTGGCTGTGTCTGAGTCTTGGGTGTGACTGTGGGTATGGCTGGGCCTGGAGGGCCTGGCGATTCCCTCCACAACACCGCAGGGCCTGTTGGGAAAGAAAACAGCGCAGAGCAGCCAATGTGTTGTTTGACATCAGAGAGACAAACACGATCTGTTAATGATTGCCTGGATTGAGAATATTAAAAAAAAATAGCTTGAATGCAAGTGATACGTGCCTAAAATCCTGGCTATTCAGGAGGCTGAAGCAGGACAATGGCAAATTTGTAGATAAATTTGGTGAGGCCCTATCAAACGACCAAAAAGGGGTGGGGATATAGCTTAAGTTGTCTTTAAGGATAGAGCAGCCTTGAATTCAGAACTATGGCCACAGTCACAGTGAGTGAATAAAATTGTGTTTCGAGTCTCTTCTTTTGTGGTCCTTTATTACAGCAGCCATAGGCTATGGATACAAAGCAAAAGATGAATCACAGAGGTAGATGTGTCTGGATGAGAATCTGTGGTTATATCTGCATCTTATTTCTGTTACAGTTTAGCTCATTGCCACAAATGCCCAGTCGCCAACCAGTCTGCTGATGGGGGGCCAGGTGAGGCCTGACTGGTAGAGGCGGAGGAAGACAGGACCCAAGAGGACAGGTTGAGGAGAGTGCCCAAGCTGCATGCTGGCTCTGAGGCAGGAACCGCTGGTGTAGCCCGGAGAGTCTATGTGTGGGTTGTGCGAGCTTTGATTACAGCGGATTGAACATGGAAGGCCTTCATCAGGGAAGAATACATCATGGTCATAGTCTTGGTGATTCATTGTTGAAGAAGAATCCTAGATTCAAGGTCATGGGTACACAGGATTAATTGAACCCTAGCCCCCATGGGAAGGCAAGGAACCTAGCAATGGTGTGAAGCACCTTGGTGGTGCTGGGCTCAGAGGGGACATGGCTATCAGGGGCTCACCTCCAGGTCTCCGTCTGCAGCAGTGGGCCTCACTGTGGCCATGTGGGCTCCAGAGCTACCTGGTGGCACTGACAGGAAGGGCATGGACCCTAGAGAATCTGAGGCATGGCAGCCGTGGGGGACACCTGGGAGGCATCTTTGTTTCCATGTGCATCAGGTGGAGGAGCTAAGTCATGGTAATTGAGATTGACCTTGGGACCCCTCTCCACGACCTTCATAGGTAATCCTGTGGGTCCTACATGGCTATACCTTCCTGGTTAGCCATGGAAGAAACCCACATTCTCCTCTCCATGGTGTTTACTTTCAAAGAACATGGCCAGAGAGGGAAAAGTGGCTGTCATTTCCTCACGTCTCACCTTCTTGCTTATTTTGTGAAGCCGTAGTGACCTGTCGAAAGACTTCCCTTCGGGAGATTTTATTGACTTTCCATCTCAGTCAAACTCCCAAAGGCTGACTTTCAAGGCACGTATTTGGGGATTTGTCAACAAAGATTTAGTGCTGAACCCAGTAGAGAAATAGTCTGGAGGCTTTGAATGGCCCAGAGGTCAGGCATCCTTGGATCTGAGCTGCCTGGAAGAAGTCATTTGGAGACAGATGAAGGGCAGAGGAAAGGTAACATGTGGCAGGTACACAGGCTTTTATGTGTCAGAGTAGACCAGGTGGGACATAAATTACAGAGCTGCCCTCCCTTCTTGAGCACAGCATCGCTTAATTTGGTAGTTTGGCAAAGGATGTTTTGTTTTAAAGATAATGAGGCCCAGTGCGGTCTGCAACCTGAATTTATAGAATTCAGGAGGTAGGAGCACCTGGCCGAAGTGAACCTGCTTCCCTGCCCTGGAAATCTGCTACCGGTGTGGTGTGTCTGGCCGCATGTCCCCTGGAAGGTTTTCCTGGGCAGATAGGAGAGAAGTAAGTGGATCAGTCATGGGCATTCAGGCATGAACCCTGTTCTCTTTTTGTCTGCATGTGGGAGCCATAGCTGAGGCTGGTGGCAGGGTGTGCCAGAGCTGAGCAGAAGGCTGGAAATCATCGCTTTGGAAGGGCAGCCTTGCCTCCTCAAAAAGTAAAGTCACTACTCTAGGCCATAATAAAGTATTCACTTAAACTTCATGAGAATTACTGCTAGCCTTCCTGATGTTTTTGTGTTTACTGTTTTAAATCTTTGTTTTTAACATCTGGGGTAAAATGTACCTGTAGTGAATTTTACACATAGTGAAATAGATGTTTTGCTGGGTTTTACCAAACATATAGGATCCACACCAAAAACTCTACATGCAATGTTTTTATCATTGAAATTCTCTAGTGCCCTTCTGCAGTTAATAACCTCATGGCTATTTAAACTCTTGATCAACTCAGAACATGTGGACAGATGCTGCCCAGCTCCAGGTGCTCTGGAAGACTCTTGCCCTCTTGTCTTTTCCCTCAACATCTGCTCCTGTAGTCCAAGCCAACAGACTAAGTAATCCCTCCCCTCACTCCTGTGTCCTCTCCATTGTAGCCTTGACCTCCTGTAGGGTGGGTCTTCATTTGCATAAAGGTCTTTCTGATAGGCTATAGGTGCACTTCCTAAGGGGTTCCCTAGGCCTCCCAAAGGTGTGCCTCAGTGTTTGCGGGTGGGGTGGGCAGGAGTGCAGACACCAGCAGGTGACCCGGCTCATCTGCAAGCAGCCTGGTTTCTGCACTTGGCCTACAGCCTTCTGCCCATAGCTCTGCTCAAGTGTGACCTCTGGAATTTATACCTACTCACTCTAGCCCCCAACTCTATGGTTCCTCCTCCTGTCTTCACTTATAAGCAAGTTTTACTGGCTCTATCCCTGCTGGCTGACTTTAATGGGCTCCCCCTGTCCTTTTTTTTGGTCCCTGGCTCCATACCAAACCACTGGCATTTCTCTCCTGGACAGCACAGGGATGCCCAGACAGGTTGTCTATATTCCCACTTCCTACTCAAATCCCACATCTGACCCTTGTCACATTCCCCACCCCCCATTTGGAGTCATCTGTAACACTCCCCATCTCTTTCTCTTCACTCTTCTTTCTCTTTCCCTCCATCACTCATTTTTGTTTTCCTTTTCCTGTTTGCTTCTTCCCTTCTTTTCCTTCCTCACCTCTTCTTGGTCCCTCTGTCTGTCTCTCCTTTTTTCTCTCTGAAGCATTTGAGCAGCACATGTTTTGTTGTGTAGCGAGTGCCCACACTAGAATGTGAGCTCCACCAGGGAGAAGACCTGGCTCTGACACGCATCGCCACGGGTGCCCTGTGAAGCTCAGCCCCTCTCTTGGTGCCAAGCAGGTCTCCCTGTTCCATGTTACACAATGAACCCAGAGGAGGATGTCTGCAATTCCATGATGAAAACAGCTACCAGAAATATTTTAAAACAATGGTCCTGGGATGCCAGTGCTTTCAGAGACCCTATAGCCAGTGCCCAAGAGAGAGAGCTGGCTAGAATTTTGTCGCCTAGTACAGGCTGCGCCTTGGGGTGGGGTTGGGAGCCTGTGGGTGCGACAGCATGACTTTCTCAGGTGAAACTAGGAGTACCCTGCTCACACCCATCTGGGCGATGCTGCTTGCTCTCGGTCAGTCCAAGTGAATTAATTTTTGTGATAACATCATACAAAGCACAGAAATTTGAGAAAAAAGTACAATCTAACATGAATAATAGTCTCCTCTAATTACAGAAAGCTGGGTGGTTTGAAAGGAAAAGAGTTTTCTATTAAGAGGCATCTAAAAATAACCATTGTGATTTGAACCACCTTCTCCCATGTCAGCTTGAATGTTAATTGCATTAGCAAACCATTCTGGCAGCAGGGCAGGTGTCCCTTCCTCCCCTCCCCTCTTCTCTTCCAAGGTGGCAACCACTGGTAAACACTCTATCTTGAAAGAAATCCCCTACACAGGCCTAGTTAGAGGACACTCACGCACCTCGGCCAGCGTGA
This sequence comes from Ctenomys sociabilis, assembly GCA_004027165.1. Lineage (NCBI taxonomy): Eukaryota > Metazoa > Chordata > Mammalia > Rodentia > Ctenomyidae > Ctenomys > Ctenomys sociabilis. The sequence continues at coordinate 95,794 of PVKA01001974.1, read as the reverse complement.
CCTCCAGGTGCCTCTCAGCACTCTTCTCACTGTGCAGCTGCTCTGAGTCCTGGGCTGACCTCTGCCAAGGCAATGCTGGGCATCTGGAAGCACCACCCAGAGAAGGAAGAGCTGGCTCTGCTGGAGAGGCAGCTACACAGAAAGCAGCGAATACATCCTTGCTCCTCTCCTGTGTACTGGAGTTGCTTTCCAGCCTTCCGAGCCTTAGTAATTTCCTGCCCCTCGTCTGTCTGTCTCTTTCTATAAAGTGTGTGATAATTTGTAAGAGGCTTCCTGAATAGATTTCTTATCTCTGAAAGGCCTTTACATCTTTGAAGCCAAGTTGGGATGTACGGGGCAAGAACATAGTATTTGTTTGCAGTTATTTTATTGGTTTGACATTCCATGGGCCGGTGGAGGGGAGACCTTGCAGCTTGAGGTTTTCAACAAAGCAGCCTCTGGATTTTGTTTAAGTGATATGCTGAGGGCACGCACACATGCACAGAAGCTCAGAGGCAGCCAGGCAAGGCTGACACGACCTATGGGGTAGGGTGGGAAAGTGATTTGGCAAATCCATTAAGATCCCATAACTGTCAGGAAGACAAAATGTACCATGCCCACAGAAGCAGGGAGGTGACTGGCAGGTGGGCAGGAAGAGCCAGCCAGCTTGATTCAGCCTCAAGACTGATGTCTCTGTAGTGCTTCCAGTTTGTGAAGCCGGGTAGGCACAAATGTCGTATTTTATAAATGGGGAAGCTGAGGCTTCCCAAATTAAGTAAGGTCAGCATGTTATCTCCCATGTTGACCTTTCTTTCCAATGTCCTAGGAAGACTTCTGGAATACAGTATGCAAGTATCAGAATGTAGAGTGGGAGTCAGGAGAGCCATTGGCAGGAGGGGCTTTGTGGAGCTGGTTGGGCTGTGGCTGGCAGTGGGCTGTGGAGAGCAGAGATGTGGGGGCAGTGGGGTGGGGTGGCCTCACTTCCACACCTGCTAGGATGAAGTGGGGAGCCATGGAAGGAGAGGTCCATCTGGTTCGTGTAGAACCCAAGAGTCTGAGTCTGGAGTTTTAACCCAAACTTCAAGGTGGGGAGGGGCCTTGGAGGGCATAGGCTCCACCCTGGCAGGAGGCAGAGCAGCACGTTTCTGGGTGAGATTCCTCTGCTCAGCGAAGAGAAGGGAGTAGGTTGAAGTGGGGGTAGAGAGGCCTGCCACAGCCCTTCCTGAATTCTTGCCCTGTGCCCAAAACTGTGGCATATGTAGCCCCTTCCCCCCCTTAGTGAACAGGGCACATAGGAAGCTCACAGTAGGAGGGCAGCGCTGTCACTGCCAACTTAGCCCTGGTGGTGGCAAGGACCTAAGCTAAGTATTTTATCTGAGTGAACTCATTTCTTCCAACTTCTGGTCTGTGAGGGGGAGCTCTTCTTAGCCCCATTTTCCAGGTGAGGACACTGAGACATAGAGAGATGAAGTGCCATGAAGTGCCACAAAGTGACTGATGTGGGACTGAGGCAGACCCTGATTGCCTGGTCACTGTCACTTATTTACTCCAACCTCAGGGCACCCAGGAAAGGATAACAGGGAGAGGGACTCTGAAGACAATCAGACGTACAGTCAGAAACTGAGACTTGAAAGATGAAAGATGAGAAAGACTGATTGCGTGATTGTTCTGCTTCAATTTACTTGCTAAGCTCATCCACCTCTTTCTCCAAAGGAGTTAAGAGCTATCTTCATTGCGGTGGGGTACAGTTACACCACGACTCCATGGGAGCCATATGAGAGATATAGTCTTGCCAGACAAAGCCATGCCAGCGGCTGATAGCTTGCTCCTGTAAATCCTCTGTTCCTGTCCTGTTACAGCTGTGCCAGGAGTCTAACTTAATTTGGATCTCTTGGCTGTTTAAAGATTAATTGGTCTGACTCCAGCTTTTGTTTCTCTGAGACCTGTTGCAAAATTTCAAGTGGCTGCACCAGCCAGGGAATTCTGCACACTATGGAGGCCCCCAGCTCCCCATCCTTGGGGGTACATTTCTGTGGCTTGAGGACTGGCTGTGCCCCCATGTGAAAGGAACAGCAGGATTGTCCCTGTCCTTGAGGTGACTGCCACAATGTGGAAGGCATCTAAAGCAAAGGCAGGTGCCCCAGACCCTGTCTCAGCCAGAAGACTTGGAGGGTTCTTGCAGCAGACATGCAGTGCAGGGGACATGGTCTTGGGCATCTACTTGCTGAGGATTTGGATGGGTCCTGAGGGAATGTCAAAAAGAATCACAGTTTAGATCTTGCTCTTGAGATCTTGTCGCCCGTGGTCCACCCACACTCCTGAGGCTCTTCTGCATGCAGGTGGAGGCCATCAGGTTGCAGGATACCCCATGGAGTATCATGACTACTTACCAGGTCCGTGGGAGCCACATGCAAGGAAGGTCTGGAAGGGAGGCCCTCACCCAGTGTGGCTAGGAGGGTTCCCTGTGTAAGTAAGAGTCTACTGAGGGAAGAGGGGCTGATGGCATTCCTGGAAGTGGCAGCCGGGTGTGTGCAGGCAAGTTGATGACAAGGAGGGAAGGAAAGAGCATGCATGAAGGAGATCCTCTCCAGAAGGGTGTTCCTTGCTCCTGGACAGGACTGCATGATAATAACAAGATTAATAACAACCAGAGCCATTCCTGAAGGCTCACTGCGTGCTGTGGTCTCAGTGTCTGTGACCACAAAGTGAGCATGTCATAAAGGGGGGACCCCCATGAATGTGATGAGTGCCCTTCTACATAAGCCACAGAAGCACATGTTCCCCTCTCACCACATGAGGTGCAGCAAAGTGCCATCAGTGAAAAGGGCCCTTGCCAGACACTGCATCTACTGTCACCTTGGTCTGGTCTGCCCAGCCTCTAGAACTGTGAGAATTATTCCAGTCTGTGGTGTAGCGACCCAACAGACTAAGTCAATATGTACCAAGCTATTGTATGAATTATTGTGTTAAATTCTTGCCACAGAGCCAGGGATGATGGCACAGGCTGTGATCCCAGCACTCTGAGGCCCTGTTTTGAGATTAAAAAAAAAAAGAACTGGGGTCAATTCACATTACTGAAAAAAGCCAGTAAATCTCACCACGGTTCTCCATTGATTCAGGATAGGGCTGCTCCACCCTGCAATCATGAATATTAAAGCAATAGCTCGGAGCACTCCTGCTCTAGCTTGCACAGCTTGTGCAGTGGCATCAGGAACAGAAGTCTCGCGGGCACCCTCTTCTGATGCCCTGGGAACCTTCCTGTGTACTGCATGTCCTCGCTGGGCTACTATTTGTTCTGATACCTTGATTTGATAATTGTTTACTTATTAAAATATATAATTTAAATGCTTTAATGTGTAACACACACACACACACACACATTATCCACTGGAGCTCGGAAGCTTTGAAAAAAAGAAAAGAGAGTCAGGAATTGCCTTTAGATTGTGACAATGGCTGTTTGTTTTAATTGCATAACTCCAGAGTCCATGTTTGAATTTGATCTTGAATTTCTTTTAGAGAATTTTTTTAAATATGGAAGGCTTTGTGAATTTGGTTGTCACCCTTGCGCAAAGGCCATGCTAATCTTCTCTGTATCATTCCAATTTTGGTATATATGCTGCCAAAGCAAGCATTTGTGGGTTTTTTTTTTTTTTTCAGTACCGGGGATTGAACTTGGGACCTTGCGTTGCCAGGTGCTTATGCCACTGAGCTATCCCCTCAGCCCTTTGACTTGAATGTTAACCTTCTTTAAACTGCTATTTACCTCAGTAGTTGAGACTGAAGCCAGGGCCTTCACACTGAACTATAAGCCCAGCCCATTTACTTTTTATTTTGAGACAGGATTTCTCTAAGATACTGAGTTGCGCAGGGTGAGCTCAAACTTGTGATCCTCCTGTCCCAGCGTCCCAGAGTGCTGGGGTTACAGGAATGTGTCACTACTCAGCTTAGAAATGGATTCCTTTTTATCCCCCCTACATTTTAGGGAAGGTCTACATGCTATACAGTTTCTCACTACTAGATTGGACTCATGCTGATTCACCTATTTACAGCCTCCCAAAGCTGGGATTACAGGCGCCCAGTGTGTCACCCATCTCAGCGAGCCCCCAGGGGTGGAGCCGGCACGGCAGGCCTGGAGATGGATTCTTAATGATGGTTTATCACTAGATGTGACAATTTGCCTCTGTTTGTGCACAGAGAAGTAAAGTGCTGGTGTGTTAGGTTGGGGCTGTGCCCAAAGCTCTGATCTGTCATTCCTTGGCCCCTGAGAGCATGCTGAGGCTCAGCACAGGAGTTACAACTTTGGGGTGAGCTGTCAGTGAAACGAGGCTCTGAAGGAACGATGTCAAGACTTCAGAAGCCATTCTATGTTCTTACTGTGCCCCTAAGGTAGATGCAGTTCAACTGAATGCAATAAACTACAGCATCTCTCTTTTTGGTATACATGCCATCTCAGATCTTAATTTTAGCTTCAGTATTATGGAATCTATTTTTCTTACAGTATAGGATTATGTTATGGTTTGTGTCTAGTTGTCCCTCCAAAAGCCTCATGCAGTCATGGGGAAGACTTCTAGAGTTTTTGATTAATTCATGGCCCAGTGCTGGGGTTGTGGGTGTGAGTGCTGCACCCACCCTGGGGGAGACAGCCTGGATGTAATATGAAGAAGGCAGAGAGGCTCGCTGCCACTGCAGCTGCTCCTCCCTTTTTGTTCTCCCTGCGTTTGCTACTCTGTTGCCATGAATGGTTGCTCTCTGCCATGTGCCACTCTGCCTTGGAGCCAGCTGATTATGGACAGAACCTCTACAATCTGTGAGCTAAATGAAGCTTTCCTTCCTTCATTTGGGGTGTCAGGTGTTTTGTCCCAGCAGTGAGAGAAAAATAACTAAAGCAGATTGACTATATAATGTGGCCTTTGGATGACAAAAGGCTATTTTGAAAGTGCTTTTGACAATATATAATTTTTATTAGTGACTATTAATTTTAACAAATACTGGGTTTCATTGTGAAATTGTCATATATGCATATAACACATTTGATCATATAAATTTCCCTTGCCCTCCTCTATACTCCATCCATCCATCTCCTTCCTCTTGTTTAATGGTTTCCTTCCATTTTTATTTTTTAAATTTTTATTTTTTTGGTATAGGGTCTCACTAGGCAGCTCAGACATGTAGTGATCCTTCTCTTTTCAGCTTACCTAGTGCTGTTTTACAGGTGTGTGCCCAGACTCAGTTTCCAGCTCAGCACACTCCAAGGTGAGGCTGGCATGGCATGTGGTGCCAGGGATGGAACCCCAGCCCCTGTGCTTGCCTAAGCAGGCACTTAGTCTACCGAGCTATCTTGCCAGCCCTCCCATTTTTATTTTTTAGGGAAAGGTATACAGGGTGTTCAGGGTCTCACTACTAGATTGGACTTGTAGTGATCTGCTTATTTACAGCCTCCCAAGAACTGGGATTACAGGTACGCACTAGCACACCCAGTCTCCATTGTCAGCTCAGTGTACCCTGGGGGCAGGGCCCGCATGACAGGCCTGGGGATTAAATACCCCGCTCCTGCATCTGTTTGTAAGGCACTTTAATCCACTAAGTTATTTGGTCTGCCCCCTCCTTCCATATTTATACCATCTGTTTTTCCCTGTAGATTCCAAATGTTAAGAAAAACATACTTGTCTCTCTGAGGTGGGCTTATTTTGCTAGTTCTACTCATTTTGCTGTAAATCACATGAATTCATTCTTCTTTATGATTAAATAATACTCCATTGTGTGTATATGCCACATTCTCTTATCCATGCATTTGTTGCCCAGCATCTAGGCTGATTCTGTATCTTGGCTATTGTGAACTGTGCCCCAAGAAACATAGGTGTGCAGTTGTCCCAGTAACTCTTCTCTTATTGTTGGGACAAATGCCCAGCACCCAAAATGAAGGAAGAAAAGATTTATTTAGCTCACAGTTAGTGGAGGTTTCAGTCCATACTCGGCTGGCTCCAAGGCACGGTGACACATGGCACAGAGCAGCTGTCTATGGAAGCATCCAAGAGCAGAGAGCCACCATTCAAGGCTGCATGACTGCAGCAAAAAACAAAGAGCAAAGGAAGTGGCAGCAGCTCAGGCTGCTATGGGAGCCTCTTTCTCCTCTTTATATCTTAACGCAGATTCCCTGCCCCAGGGTGGGTGCAGCGCCCACACCCCCAGTAATCAATTACAAACTCCAGAGGCCACCACAGGACCATGTAAGGCTTTAGGGGGACACCTAGACACAACCACAACAGCAGGGATCTCTAGAGTATCCTGACTTTAGGTCCTTTAGGTATGTGCCAGGGAGAGGGTCTAGTTGTATTCTTACTCCCTAAAAGTAAGCAGAAAGTTGTGGGAGGATAAAAGGTTAACCTGCTTTTTCCTGATGATTACTTGGGGCTGATTCTGGAAGGTAGTAGCATAAAAATGGATTGGTTTATTCAATTCGGTGGAAAAGGAAAAAAACCAGGTGAGTCAGTTGATCTTAGTCTTGGTTTTCAAATGGTAATGTGTAGAAATTGTTTTAGGGCAGAATGCCTGGAGTGAACATAATCTTTCCTATTCGCACAAACATTTTATAAGGAAAAAATATTCTCAGCTACATCTTCTCTTTTTCATTGGGTTCATGACTTCTATTATTTTTTCTAATACACATATAGTCATTCCTTGGCACCCATGTGGAATTGCACTCAGGCCTCCTGTGGGTACCCAACTCTGCCAATGCTCAAGTCACTGTAAAAGGTGAAACTTTTGCATAAAACTTATCCATATCCTTTCATGTACTTTTAATTATCTCTAGGTATCTTATAATACAATATGTGTTATAAACAGTTACTATACTGCACTGCTTAGAGGGTGACTATACCGTATGTGTGCACGTATAATACAAATGCAATTCATTCTTTCTGAATATTTTCAATCTATGTTGGCTTGATGCCATGGATGTGGTTCCTACAGATACAGAGGAGCAGATTTTGGACCTTCAGCATCCATCAAGGGTCATGAGCCCACAGCGCTATCTGTTGGCCCATCTGCACTGACACTTGACATCGTCTGGCTTTGTGTTACCAGCTGACAGCTGTCAGAGGACACTTTCTGTTTGAATGTGTGTTTCTCTGATTCCTAATAACTTTGAGGATCTTATGAGGGATAATAAGTCTTTAGAATTTTCTCTTCAATAAATAGCCCCTTTGCTCACTTTTCTACTAGGACTTCTTTTTCTTTCTTTTGTATCGTAGGTCCTGTATTCATTTTGTGTTGGATTTAGATATCAAAAGTATCATTTCCCACTGTTACCTGCCTATTCATTCTGTCTACTATCTCATCTGTGAAACATAAATTCTTCTTGATATAAGAAGATTCACCAACTATTAATATTTTCTGTATTTATGAGGTTTTACTTAAGAAGGTTCCTCCTATCCTGAGGATACAAAAATGTTTCTCTACACGTTCTATCATTTTTGTGGTTTCCTTTTGACATTTAGCTCTCTACCCACCTGGAGTCCACCTTTGTATGTCATGTTAACTGAGGATACCAGTTTAGTTTTCTCTATACAAACATTCAGGTTTCTGAAGGCTGAAGTATAAAGAACCTACCTTGGTTTCTAGCATTCTATTGTCCTCCAGTGCTGCTTTGATGTTTGCACCTACGTTTTCTCTTTGAGGACATTGGGCTCTGTGGTCTGTTTTGGAGTCAAATTTTTTTCCCCTCTTTTCATTTCCTACCTTCCCTCCTTTCCTCTCACTTCCTTTCTTTTTTTTCTCTCTCTGCTGTCTGTCTGTCTTCTTTTTTACTGGGGATCGAACTCTGAATCTTGCACTGCCAGACAGGCACTTATGACACTTAGCTATCTCCTCAGCTGTGTTTTTCTTCCATGACTTTGGGTAAATCAATACTATTTCAGCTATTTAAGGAAATTCTCTTTTCATATATGTTTTAGAACAAGATTATTGAATTGTCAAAAAAATTACTGGAATTTTTATTAAATATAGTTTGTATTTATATTTTGTGTGTATGTGTGGAAATTGAATCTTATGATAATAGTTGTCATGTACTGTCCTTTGTTCCCTGCAGCTTCTATGTCTTTACCTAAAGCTCTGAATTATCTTCTTGTAGCACCTTGACACTCTTGAGTAATATAAATTTTAAAATAATTCATAGTTTAGTTGATTTTTATTTTGGTACTGGAAATAGAATTCAGACTTTGCACTTGTCAGGAAGGCAATATACTTTAGTTAATTTTATTGATGGATTTTATCTTGAATTATATATCCTTGTTTGTTATTACTGGAGTGGAGAAATGTCATTTTTTTTTTTAAAGTTTACCTTAGCCGGGCGTGGTGGCACATGCCTGTAATCCCAGCACTCGGGAGGTTGAGGCAGGAGGATTGTTGTGAGTTCGAGACCAGCCTGAGCTACAAAGTGAGCTTAAGGCCAGCCTGAACTGCATAGTGAGACCCTGTCTCAAAAAGACAAAAAAAAAAAAAAAAAGTTTACCTTTCATCGATAAAACATGTAAAACTGTGTTAATTGGTCTGATATTTTTTATTGGTCTTTCTTAGGCAATTGTTTATATTATTTGTGATAACCCATTGTTTATTTTCTTCTGACCTTTGCATCTTTTTTTTTTTTTTTCTATCTTTTTCTCTTCATATGGCTTGTACCACAATATTTAGGGTCATGAAATGATTATGGTAACTTTGGGTATTTGCCATTAAATCCAGTCTTCAAGGGAACAGACCTACATTTATCCAGCTGATTATACTGTTTATTGCAGATTTTCAGTACACAGCCACTATCAAGTTAAGACATGTAGCCTTTTATTTCTACTTTGGTAAAAACTTCTTTCCCAAATAGATATTGCATTTTATGAACACTTTGCTAATCTGACAGATTCATTGACTCACAAAATCATGTAGTTTCTATCTTTCTGTCAAGCAATGTGATGAATTACATAAATAGATTTTCTAATGTTTTACCACCATGCTATTGCTAAAAGAAGGCCTCTTTGATTGATTATTCCATATTTTAGGAAATTAATTGTTCAGTTTGGTGAGCTGATGCTTGAAAATTTTTTACATGTATATTCATAATTTAATGAGTTTATTATGTCTTCACTAACAGTTTCATTCTTTGGCTTTTTGAAGTCACAGGATAGAGGCAAGAGAGAGGAGAGGTGAGGAAGCGAATTGTGAGGGATCCCCACAAGCTAAGAACAAGACTTATCAGAGGCCATCACATCTATAGGGCATGGGAGTAAGAACAAATATGTTGAAGATTAAATATGAAATGGGTAATTATGTCATAATGAGATTGAGGACATTACAAAGGACACTGCCATTTCAACTACCACATTTCAACATAGTAATGAACGGGAAAAACCCTCCAGCTTCATAATTATAATCATAGTTGCCATAACAACTCAGTATCTCTCTCTCAGAGCATCCATCTTGAGGATATATTTTTAGAAATGGCTATGCCCGAGTATGTGTTTTTCTTTATATAGAAGCTAATTTTTAAATTACCGACTTTTCAAAAACAAAATTCCATTCTTGCTCTTACTCTGGAAGTGTAGAAGTCTCAGGGATAATTAGGGAAATGAGCAGGTGTGAAAGTCCGTTATGAAAAATACTCTGAAAGTATTGATGCCTTGAAAATATTTGCTTCAACAGAATGTTCCAGGACCTGCACAGTCTCTCGTTCCTTGTTATGCAGCTTAGCATAAATCTCTTTCTGCAGCTCATAAATATTTGAACAATTATTAGCTATGTAAGGTGTTTGAGGATTATTTGACAAGTGTAGATTTATGTTGTATAACAGAAATAGGCTTAATACCATCTTAAGCCGCAGGGATGAATGAAAAGACAAACATTGACTTACCTCGCTGAACAGAAAAGCATTTACAGATTCTTGGGGCAAGCCAGCAATGGGTTGTCTTTAACTAATACCTTTTTAAGAATACTGGAAAGCAGGTGGTATCCAAGCTACTGTTTTGGTTTCCCCATTTGCCCACTGGCTGCCTCAGGCTGCAGAGTTTCCTTATGTAACTCGGCTAACAGCTCTGAAGAGTCTGCACTTACTTCGCGCCATCTAGTCGGTGGGCAGATAGATGCTCATGGCTCTTTGTTTCTGTGCCAGACTGGAGTTACCTGGACACATCACTAGGCTGAGAACAAAGAGGCCTCAGAAAGATGCACATTTCCGCTGATGCCATGTAGACCTCAGCCAAGATCGGTCACACTACAAAGACTTACTGAGGGTTTTCTTTCTTATAGTGTGTTGAGTTCTGTGTAGGCTGTAAAATTATCTGATGTGAGATTATCTGGTACTATCACCAGTGTCATGCAGTGCTAGAGCCCATGATCCACCTAGCACACTACCATGGCTGACCACTGGGGAGGGGAGAACAATAAGTTCAAGTGAGTGGATGAGCCTGGGATTTCACATGAACGGTTGGGCTATATGTGGGTACTTCAAGTGGGAAACCACACTGAATATGGACAATAAGTAGGAGACCCGAGTGCAGGCAGACTGCAAGTCAGAAGAGTGGAAAATGGGGGGACCTAATGGCCAAGTATTCCAGTAATCTGGCACAGGACCCTGAAACGATGGACTGAGAGACTGGCAACAGGAACAAAGGGAAAGGTGTTGAAGAACAATGTGCCTCTCTGGGAATGTGGCTCAGTAGTGCAATACCTGCATAAGGTTTGGTCTCCAGCAAAGAATAATGTGCTATGGGGGCTGTGGGTCTTACTGATACATTACCTTTATCAGAGGCTACAGGAGAGGTTGGACAAAGGAAGCTGAAGAAATCAGCCGCTCTTCCAGGTGGGCAGGAAGAGAGAAGCTTGGAGACCAAAGAAGGAACTTGACTTTGGGGCCTTCTCTTCCTACACTCATAATTTCCCCACACTGTTTGGACTCTGACTGTTTCCTGTAAGTCTCCCTGTGAAAAGCCCTAGGGAGACGTGGTCAGTCGTCCCTCCAGAAACGGTGCTGCGGGATGCCATCCTGAGACAATTGGCACCATGCACTCCATTCTCATTCTGTTTGTTCTCCTTGCATTAATTATGTGTCTCTCCAGAGAAAACAAACAAGCCCACATTAGCAGGGACAGCAGTGATGAGTGGGACTCATTTCCTGACATCAGGGACGTGCTCAGAATCACAGTTGGATGGGACATTCTCTAGATGCTTCACAGACATTTCAGTGCAGGTGTGTGATCTGTTATTTACCTCAGAGGAGCCAAGAAGTAAAAGCTTCCAGAAAGAAGTAATGGGTGAGAGGCTACCAAGATTTATAGGAAATGGCTCAACTACTGGATAAAGCAGGGTTTAGTTCTGCTCATCTTTTGTTTGCTGGTTTGAGGGGAAGATTAGTTTCTAGCCCAGTTTTGTCAGAATTATTGGAGAAGCTTCTTGGACACGTGAGTGCTGGACCCTCTTAGGATGTTTTGTAGGTCTGAGTGGGCCTGGTGTGTCTGCTTATTTAGCAAGACCCTGCTTATTTATCCAGGTCCCTGATACGGTGATTAGGGCACACACCTGCCCTAGGCAGTCCGTGTAGCCCCTCTGGCCAGAACACCAAGTGAGTCTCTTGCTAGCTTCATCCAGCTAGCTCAGACCACCAGGGGTGTGGTTTGCTACTACTGCTACCTTGCTGTTGAGCCATGGAAGCCCAGCACTGACCTGTGTTATCTAGAAAGCCTTGCTTCAGAGGAAACAGCTCCTGTGCATGAGCTTGGGGGACATCACAGAGGAGGGCTGGCAGGATCCAGTCCAGTCTTGGCCAGCTCAGAATACTGGGGGAGGGGAAGGGGTCCCTGACCCCTCTGACCCTGGATACTTCTGCTGGTTTTGAGTTCTGGAATGTCCTGGAGGTGTGACAGCCAGCTCCAAAGAGGAGGATGCATATTGTTTAATGTCCCAACCCCTGGGGAAGGGGGTGGTTCTCAGTTATTGGAGTGGCCCCACCAAATCACATAAGCCCTTAAGGGTGGGGAGATTTCCTCAGCTAGGAGGAAAGATATGGAAGAGGAAGAAAGTTTAAAGCTATGGGGTGAATGTGATATGCAATTACCAGCTCTGAGGTGCCCTGGAAAACACCAGAAGGGATATAGGTAGCCATGGTAGGAAAGACTGGCTTCAGTGGACGGCCAGCAAGTAAACTTTGGAAGTAGATTCTCTTCCAGAGCTTCCCTGACGTCCCCAGCCCTGCACATATCTAGACTTTAGCCTGATAGTAGCTGCATCAATCCTCTAACCTGAAGGGCAGTGCAGTAATAATCTAGGCAATGTTTTAAGACACTAAATTTGTCTTAATTTGTTCCAGGAGCAATAGGAAAAATATGCAGTCCCTGGTCCTTGTAACTCAGCCTGGAGAGTGATAATCGTGGAGCTAGGGACTGCCACCTCACATCAGAGAAAGCAGCGACAGCTGGCTGCCGGTGGGAAGAACTGGCTCCCAGGGAAGTGATCTGGTAGGCCTGCTGCGCCAGCCTGCTCTGGAGGAGCCTCCTGGTCCTTTGGGATAACTCCATTCTCTCTGTGTCAGAAGCCCAGGCTGAAGTTGGAGAGGGGGCAGGGGTCTTCCCGGGCCACTTGGCTCCTAGGAAAATCTGTCAAAGGAAACTGGGGACCTCATTCACAGTTCCTGACAGGGTTACGTCCCAAGGGAATGCGCAGTGTATGTCTGGAGCCGGGCTCAGCTCAGGCTTTATCTGCTTTCGCACCTTCGGCCTATCTTTTCACTGCTCTGACATGTTTGTCCACCTGTGAAAGAACGAAATTGAAGAGGTGGCCTCGAAGTTTCCGTCCAAGATCAGAACTCCCAGAGTCGCTGAAGGAAGGCCTGGCAGGGCAGCACATTGGCCAGCAGGGAAGTAGAGGGTTGGAGAAGTCTAAAGGTGGATCAGGTTTGACACCTGCCAAGGGGAGCCAGCGGGGCTCTTGGCTGGGTTCCAGGGAAGGAGGAAGGGCGGGCCAGTCCCCTACCCCGCCCTGCGCCTAGGCGCGCCCCTGTCCGCTCTGCGTCCGGCCCAGCCCAGCCCCGCCCGGCGGGACAGTCACACGCGCCAGCCGGCTGCTTCTGCGCCCGCTGCAGTGCCCGCGCCCCTGTCCCTCTTCGCCGCGCCCTCAGCCGGCCGGGCGCTCCCTGTGACCTAGGCTCTGCTCCGGGCGCAGGGTGGAACGGGCATGGCTCGAAAGGGGGACGTCTCGCCTGCCCTGGCCCTGGCGCTCCTGGCTGTGTCCCTGGTTGGGATCCGAGCCCAAGGTGCTGCCCTCGAGGACCCTGACCATTATGTGCAAGAGGTCTGGAGCAGGGAGCATTACGATGAGCGCACCGAGCCGGAGCTCCAGCCCTTCTCGCCACAGCTGCCCGAGGGGTCCGAGGAGAAGGAGTCAGAGCCGCGCCCGCGAGACCCTGGGCCGCCCATGCGGGTGACTAAGCCCAAGAAAGCGCCCAAGAGAGAGAAGTTAGCTGCAGCGGCCCCTCCATCAGGTAACTTTCTGCGCCGGGTGGCCGGAGGGGGCGCCCGTGGACGCGCGTCTGGAGGGGACAGCCGCCTTCCGTCAGTGATGCGTGGGCCGCCAGCTTTCCCGGTGTCTGCACCCTTCCGGGAGATTGAAGCTGCCCTTCCCGCGGGGCCTCCGCGCTCCCCGGAACTTTGCTACTCGAATTCTCTGTATCGGGAGGAGGTCTCTGCCTTTGGAAGGCTGGACTTCTCCATCATTTCTTGGGTAAAGTGCCTCGGCGTTTCTGCCTGCGCTGCCCACCTCTTCAGTCTATAAAGGCAGTGAGTGGGTCTCTTGATGAATTTTTTCCCATGTGGCTGGCCCACCTGGTTTGGCCAACAGCCCTTTTAGGAAACCCCATTCGTGGGCCTTTATCCTGCAGGGTCATCTCTCAGGCCCTTCTCTTCTGCTGTCAGTACCTCAAATCTTCGGCGGGGAATAGCACAGCCACAACCGGGTTTCCTGTGTAGGCACACCCCTGGTAGCTGCTGCTGCTGTGAATGTGTCCTGGCCTGCTGTCTCGGGAGGCCCAGGGAGCCCTGCAGCGAAAGACAAGGCGAATGCTCCGCGTTCTACCCATCCCTCACCCAGTTCTCAAATCCATCCTGTTTCTGCCAGCCTTGTCTTTGAGGAAATGACTTCCGCTTAATTTACTATGTACCTTCTGTGTGGGGCTTTCATCGTTCCAAATGGTCCTTATTTAGCTACAAGGCCTGCAGTCTTACTGTTTCAACAGTGGGGACTGAGCAGGATTGTGGCCAGATACTCCTGCCTCCAAGGCCTTCAATAAAATGCAACATGGACTGTTACAGAGCTCCAGAGACAGAAGAAGCGACCTTTGTTTGGTTAAATTGCCCTTGGAAGTCAGCAGTGAGGTGACTGGGAAGTTGGGGACACTCTTGAAAAAGTGGCCCCCCTTGAGACCTCTATGTACAAGCATGAGGATTTGCTGTGTTTCTAACAGAACCAGTGTTTTTTTTTTTTTTTTTTTTTTTTTGTGGGGAAGGTTAGGAGAAGGAAGGTGGCTGGATTAACAAGAATTGCAGCAGGAAAGGACACTTATTTGCATTTGTGGACTGTTGGCTATGACTCTCTTGGTAGCTCTGTGTGCACCTGTGTCATTTACAAAATTCTTTCCATGGCTCTGGAGAGTGGGTATTCTTCCTGTTTTACTGGTGAAAAACGTGAAGCTAAGACTGATGAGGTAGCTTAGAATAACGTCTCTCTTGCAGGATTGAACGCCTTCTTGTGCTTGCTCTAGTTTGCTAGTTTGCATCAGATCCATATGCTGTTTTAAAAAATCTGCTGTATGTTTAATATTGGAGGGTGGTACGTGATGGATGTCACTGGGACTAGAATAGGGAGAAAGCAGTCAGGCCTCGGGTTCGCCCACTCAGCGCTCTGGGGTTTTTGGCTGTGTTTCCTGAGTCTCAGCATCTTTACCTGCAGAAAGGGAGAGTAGAGTTTTTGCCACTGCACTAGACTTTATGCACTGGTAGGAAAGCTTTTCAGTAGCAGCTTTTAGTGTAGCCCAAGCTTACAGTTGTGCTTGTCTCCCTGAGAGTGCTTCATTCATTCTACAGGTGGTTACATTGTGGTGTATTGAGCGGTCCTTCCAGCCTTGGCCTGCCAGGTGCCAGTAGCATCTTCTCTTCAGTTGTCACAACCAAGGATATGGCTAACATTATCAGAGCTCTTCAGGGGATTGAGAATCATTGCTGTGTATATGGTGGAAACCAGGAAATCGGCATTTGTAAATACTATGAATTGGATAACAGTGCTATATTTCATTAGTGTGTGTGTGTGTGTGTGTGTGTCCTCACATCAAGACATAGGACCTTTCTTTGAAAGGCCGGGTGGCCTGGCCCATGGAGCCTGGATTTTGAGATGGGACCTCTAGATACTCCTGAGGCTGTGGTGGAACGTTGGTTTGAGAGAGCTTCTGAGGTTCTCTTCTGAGCCTCAGTCTATCCCAGAGGTTTAGATCTTGAAGGCACCTAAGTGGCCCCTAAGTGTGTGTGGACTGCTCTGTATGGCAGGGCTCCACCAGAGGGCTCTGTAGTTTCTGCTTATGCCTTTCCACAGATGGGCTCTCTTAAGGCTGCCCATTCACTGGATGAACATGACTGCTAGAATGTTCTTCCTCACATAGATTTGACAACTGGCTTCTAATTCTATTTATTCAGCTGTTTCTATCTGAGATACAGTTTCTAAATCCTTGAAGTTAGAAAGCTTTGAGTCCAGAGAGTAAACCTTATGTCCACAGCTTTCCTTAAACCTGGGTGAAGAATAAGATAAGGGGCCCCATGATGGGCATGCCAGTGAGTTTGGGTGTGCTTACTTTTCATAAGATTTCCAAACTAATGACTTTAGTTTGCAGCTGGACCCTTTTTAGCAAATCAAATGGAGCAGAGTAACAAGCCACAGTTGTGTAACTCATCTACTATTCACCTTTCACTTGGCAATAAGAAGCAAACCACATAAGCAAGAAGTGCTTTGAAGATTGTTAAACAGGCTCTGGTGTGTACCCTTTAAATTTGGATCTCTGCTTGTGCTTCCACGGGACATTTCCTCAAGAACTATGAAAATGCAGGGTTTGAATAGAGGCAAACCTGCATCGAGGCCACAGTCCCATGGCTGTGGAATTTGCCGAGTGGACAACAGGCCATATATATCTGTATGTCTGTGCCCCGAATCTCCAGATTGCATTTCATATGGTGTTGTGCCCCAGACACAGGGAAAAATAACCAGAGAGTTGTTATTTGAACGTATTTGTTGTAAACAAGGCCCTTTCTGTTGTCTGTGCTATAGCCAATTGGTGGAAAGGTCTTCACTTTTCAGCTTTGTTCCCTCTCTTTCTGGGACTTGTGCAGTTTGGCTTTTAGATGGAAATACTTGTAGATATTTCACCATGTATTTAACAACCTAAAGCAATGCTGTCAGCATACCTAAAAAACTAATAAGCAAGCCTCAATGTCAGAATACACACCCACTGAAAGCCTGAATTACAGACTGTTTGTCCAGGTCTACTATGTGCAAAACTCTATGGTAAAGGGCAGATTATTAAAAAAAAAAAAGCATCAGTTTTCTAAGCACTGCCACCCTTTCCAAGATGCTTTCCAAAGTCAATATGACATTCCCTTCAGCCTGTGCCCATGGGTTCAGAGCCTGGGTCTTGTGCCCAGATAGTAATGGGTGGGGGACCCTTCCAGGGTTGGGGAAGTTGGCTTGCCTTTTCTGACTCTTAAAATAGCCTGCCTGTTTCGCTCTGTGCTCCTGAGGTCTGTGGCAGTCAAACTGCATGGTAGTTGGTACTTTCTAATGCTGCAACAAAGGTGGCCTTGCCCCTGGAGCCTAGATTTTGAGATGGGGCCTCTGGATGCTCCTGAGATGCTTAGGAGCCTGAGAACTCAGGCTTGGCATTAACAGCAGTACAGGCTGAGTGTGCCTTCTGTGGACCTGTCAGGACCCAACCCCTGCAGCTGCCGTCTCTGGGATCATGAAATCCATGAGTTAGGGTTACTTTGGTGGCTTGCAAGAAAGCCCAGAGTCGCTATCTGGCTACCAGCCAGTGGGATCTCACTGGGCAGCACAGGGTGCTTGGCAAGGCACACAGCACTTTCAGAAGTTAATCTGAGGCTCTGACATCAGAGATGGAATACATGGTGTGTTCAAGGCAGATAACATCTTCTAAGTCAGTTTTATTCAGGATTCAGAGACAGCTGGGTTCAGAGTCTGGTTCGCCACTTATGGACATGTGTGACTTCTCCCAACTTTGGTTCACTGTGGAGTGGAGTCAGCAATATTCCAAACTTCCCTAGAAGGTCTGAAGTGAAATGAGTGGGTGTGCAGCCTCCCACACTCGGGAGGGGGACAGCTCAGCAGCAGCATTCCCTTGCTCCTTGAGTCTCCAGCCAGATTGTCCCATGGGTCTTGGAGGCAGTGAGCCTGGTATTTCTTTCCTTCTCACTCCCTTTGTCTCTTCGAGTGTGGCATATGATCCCACTCCTCTCTTCCTCCACACACAGTCCTGTGATGCAGGCCTTTGGTATCATTCCCTGTTTCTGGCAGGACTCAAACTGAGACAGGCAGGGACCACAGGCAACCTGCATAGCGCTGCCCGTACACCCACCGGGGCCTGCCTCTTGCTGTTGCTGCAACACCATCTTTTTTTTTTTTTCTCTCCACAACCACTACATTCTTTTTATTCATTTTTTAAAATTTTATTGAAAAACAAATAGCAATGAGACAGTTTCAAAACAGATTAGTATGACAGTTTCAATAATTAATACATTGCATATTATTGTCTTTGTAGTAATTATTCATAGTACAAGATGCAGACATAATATCCTATCCAAACGCTATTAGTACAAATATTTCTTCTCATTGAATTAGGAGAAAGCAGCTGTATATCTATCCTAACTATTTTGTATATACAGATACAAAATGGTCCTTCATTTGTATCCCCTTCTTTAGTTTTGTCAGAGATGGGTATTCCATTGCCATTGAAATATTGTAGGTGTGTGAATTCAGTAAAATATTCCAATATAGTCCAGCAGTCCATAATAGTAGTGGGTTATCTGTAGGACTGGCAATGTCAGAAGTTGTTGACTTGTGCCTTTTACAGCTCAGCATATTAATATGGCTTTACTTTTTATACCTCATTTTTATACTTTTCTGATGAATGGTTAAGACCAAGATAAAGCAAGACCTGTATAACAAGAAATGTAACTTTTCTATCTGCCAAGGTCGGTCAAATCCCCTCAGGATTTACCCTGAAACCCTGTACCACAGTGTTTAGCTCTTTTGTCAGTGTCAGCCATGTCGATGAGTCATGGCCATTGCCTGACCAATTTGATTTCTGTGAAAGCCTGAGAGAATGTTTTTCTCTCCATGTGACTCTCCTTAGGCACACTCTACATCATCCATCACTTTCCTCTTAAAGGCAAAGGACTCCCTTTGGTTGTGGGTCACAGGCAGCTGCTGGCTACATAGAAGGCAAGAATGGTGATCACACAGGGACTTGGCCCCAGCTGGTACCACTATTTCTCAGATCCAAGATCTTATGGAGACAAAATCTTGAGAGCTGGCCCTGAGATCAGGGGAGAGAGAGAGAGAGAGAGAGAGAGAGAGAGAGAGAGAGAAGGCAGGAGAGGGGAAGATAAGGAGGGGAAAGGGAAAAGAGGAAAGTGGAGAGACAGGAGGGGTAGGATTGTTTGTGTTTGGTTGGTTGGCCTGGTAAAGTATGAAGTGTGAAGAGAATATGTGGTGAATATTTAAAATTTAAAAATGTACTACAGTAAAAGGCATAGTTCCATCATCACTCCTAACAATACTCATTTCTTTGAACACATCTTACCATGTTCTGAAGGTGTTCTGGAAGCCCTCTAGCCCTCTTTTGTGAGTGTCTTTTTTTTTTTTTTTTTTTTTTTGTATTTCAGGGAAGGGTCTACAGGGCACAGGGTCTCAGTACTAGATCGGACTCGTAGTGATCCACGTGTTTACAGCCTCCCAAGAGCTGGGATTATAGGCACGCACCACCATGCTCAGTCTCAACTGCTGTCTCAGTGTGCCCTGGGAGTGGTGCCAGCACAGCATACCTGGGGATTGAACCCCCAGCCCCTGCACCTGCTTGCAGGTGCTTTAATCCTCTGAGCTATTTGGTCAGCCTTTATGAGTGTCTTTCTAAGGTATAATTAAAACATACAGTAAGTGGTGCTGTCAGAGCTGGGGCAGGTCCCACCCAAAGGAAAGGCAGGCTTATAACAACTTATGTATCTCTTCTTCATTCATCTTACTCACTGGATCTGGCACTGTGAGACTTCTAGTTCTTCCCCAAAATTAAAATGATGAGAAAAGGTGAATGTGTTCAATCAATTCAGGACATTGAGGCAGCTACGACAGCGCATCTAAGGAGACTCACGGATGAGATTTCTAGAACTGCTTCAGGACGTAGCAGCAAGGAAGGATGAAGTGTGTTGGAAGTTAGGGGAAGTATTTTGGAGAGCAATAATGGCAACTTGTCTTTTATTGTACTATTTAAAAAATTTCAATATTCAGTGCAGTTTTGGACACACCTTGTACCTTACGAAGTTGCCCCCCTGCCTTCAGGTCTGCTCAGTCTCCCTTCCCCAACAGATGTGGAACTCACCAGCGACTGGTTTCAGACCCCTGAGCCACCCCTGATCATCTGATCTATAGGAACCCTATTTTTTGGGGAGGTGCAGCTCCTCAGCTTGGAGAGGGGCTGAGTCTGTTTTCTCCTGTTCCTGGTGTCCTTCTGTGTGCACATCTGCGTGGAGCAGAAACATTCTACTGCTTTTTAAAAGGCTTTTCTTTAATATTCACTTTCATGTTCCTCTTGGCTCTGGCTGTGAGGGGTCTCTGATGGTCTGTGGGTTCATGGTCAGTTAGAAATCTGTAATTATTATCTATCCTGAGGACTGATACTACATTCTGGAAAGAAGCCTCGAAGCAGTATTTCTGGGGAGTTCCAGAGGACCCAGAACCCATTTTCCCCCCTAATATTGGTTCCTTGACAAGAAGCAGGCAAGGAGCCCAGAGCCCTGGACCAGGTCCCTCCTTCAAAGAGAATTTGCAGCCCTTTTGGGCTGGAATTTCCTGGGGAAATGCAAAGCTGCAACAAAGCAAAGCATTTTTTAGTTTCTGGAGATTGCTACTGTAAGCTCCTTGTATGAGGAGGTAAAAAATAGTTTCCTATTAACCCGGAGGAATTCTATTTATCACATAGACCAGAATAGAACATGTGGCCTGCATTGGAAGTTGGGTTTGCTACTTTGAAGGGATTCTGTTTTGTCATGTGGCCCAGATGGAGACATTGATTTGACTCTGGCTCCTTCTCTGAACACTGTTTCCACTGCATTTTCGCCTTTCATCTGTGAAGACCATATGTTGCCTCTCTTGTTCTAAGTGGGGAAGGGGGATGGCAGGCCTGTGAGCCATTTGGGATGGGGTCAGGTTGGGAGCCACCCTCTAGTTCTATCAGCTTCTTCCGTTCTAAGCCTCAGTTTCCCCATCTGTAAAGTGGTGTTCCCAATAAACTTCCTGCCAAGCCCTTGGCAAGACCCAGTGTTACAGTCTGTGTAACGTAGAAGCCCTCATAAAGCTGCCCCTCACTACACGTCTTGCTGTTAGCAGCTGCACTAGGGCTTTGTGACTTGGGGTGAAGATGGCACTGAGCGTGGAAGGATGGATCTGCACGCTGCTTGCGGATGGCTGCAGGCCAGGTGGATCAGCCAGGCTGTTCCTCCCTGTGACACCCAATGGCACCCATTGCTGTCTGGGAGAGGTAGATATCCAGGGACACACTGTGCAGGCCAGAAGGCACAGGACCCCAGACTGGAGCCAGACGACTCCTGAATGCTGCCTCCCTCTGACCAGTGAGGGCGCTGTGACCCTGTGTCGTGTGCCATTCCGCTTGTGGCTCCTCATCCCATGTATGAATCCACCTAGGGAATCGAACCTCCAGGCCTTACTGAATGTGGTCTCAGAATAAAGCAAACTGGAACAAGGCGAGGGGGAGGAACACGGGGAAGGAACTTGGGGTGGAAACAAGTTTCCTTCTTTCTGTTCTAGTTTGCCCTCCATTCATCAAGTTTATCTTGGGAAGGATCTGGAACGTCATCTCCCCTAGGAGAAGGCTTGTGATTTGTCTTGGTTACTTTTCTTTCATTGCTGGGACAAATACCTGACACCCAGAAGTAAGGAAGGAAAAGTTTCTTTAGCTCACAGTGTGGGGAGGTTTCAGTCAGTAAAGCTGGTTCCAAGGCAGACTGGCACATGGCAGAGGGCAGCAGTTCATGATGCTGGAATACAGCAAAACAGCAAGAGAAGACGGGAGGAGTAGCGGCAACAATGGCTCCAGAGAGCAGGTCTCTCTCCCTTAAGTTTCATTCAGGCTGTCTGCCCCAGGCTGGGTGCAGCACTCACACTCATAATCCCAGGGGATCGTGAGTTCATCCCAAACTCTAGAAGTCCACCCCAAGACTGCATGAGGCTTTGGGGGGACAACTACACACAAACCCTAACCCAATAGATGCTACTGACTATGCTTCTGATCTTGCACACAATCAAGGTCTTTGTAGACCCTGTGTCAGGTGTTTTCCTAAGTAGCCATCTTTGAGGGTTATCGGCCAAGATTTTCCCGCCCGCAGTGTTAGGACCAGGCCAGAGATGGTCCTGAACATATGCTAATGGGGCCAGATCACAGGATTGGGCTGCCTGTGGCTTTTATGCAAATTTTGTTTTATTGATTTCTAGGTCCTATTGGGGACATTGAGTTTTGTAATTTTTTTTTCAGCTTACATTAAAAATGAAAGAATCTCCTAGTACAGCCATCCAAAAATATAACATGAGAAGGATTTTCCTTGGCTAGGACTAATGTACTCTTTCAAGATTCTGAAAAATTTAAGGCTTTTCTTCAGTAAGTATTCCTGTCTAGGGGAGAAAGGTGATGGCCAAATAACCTGAAATGGTCTTGCTAGTTGGCATAGGCCATGAACTGGTTTAGGCTTTCAGCTTGCATTTAATATTTTAAAGTAAGATGCTTTTAGTTTTTAGGCATCTTTCTCCATAGACCTGCCCTCCTCTGGCTTTTGTCTGGTAATTCCTTTCTGCTCCCCCTCCCTTCTTTTCTACTCCTTCTCCTTGCTTCTCCCTCTCTCCCTTTCTCCTGCTCTCCCTCCCTCCCAACTTGTCTTTCTGCCTGCCTGCCTGTTATGTATTAGATGGACAGCAGAGCAGTGTGCAGGGCCAGGTGCTGTCCTCACTTTTCTGGGCAGCTGTTTGTTCACTGCAGCTGTGGTGATCCACTCTGGATAGCTCGGGAGCTGTGGTGGAGGCTGCTCCTGCCCCTGGGCCCTCTTTCTCTGCAGGGACACCCATTCTCTCCACTGTGGGAAGTCCCTCTCAACTCCCGCTTTCTCCTTAGCAGTGTTCTTGGAAGGCCACTCTGTTCCCTCCCCAGATGGTCCTTCTGCAGCCAGAGGCCAACTGCAAGAGCAATCTTGTTGTAGTGGGGATCACTCTGTGGGCAAGTGCTGCACTCTGTTTTCTGGGCAATCAGCTGAGCCTGACTCAGTCTGAGACCGCAGCCTGTCTAGCTTCTGTCCTAACCTCTTCCTGCTTTCTCTCTCCCTCTCTCCCCATCCCCTCCTACATTACACACAGCCACACCCCAGCATCTGGCTTTGCTGAGAGACAACTGGACCATAGAAAGAAGCTATCAGCATCTAGCACAGAAGGATTAGATCCAGGTAAGGAAGTCAGGAAGGCCAGCGTAAGGAGATGGTGGGATAGCCGGAGTTGAAAGATGAGCAGGAGCTGATAACTCAGCAGTGAAGGGAAGGGTGCTCCAGGAGGGGGACAACATAGGCAAAGTCCTGGTGGGGAGGGTGCAGGAGCTGAAGGCTGCAAGGAGGCCTGGGCACTGTAGCTGGAGCAGAGGGAAGGGTACCAAGTGAGGAGAGGCAGGAGGGCTCTTCAGGAGCAGAGCACAAGCTTACCAGCATCAGCCACAGGTTCCCAAGCTGGACCTTGGAGAGCTAGGTAGAACCAGCCCAGCATGGGGGAAGATGGTAGCTCTGGAGCTACATCTAGGGCTCTCCTTTCAGGTTTAGCAGTCATGTAGGATGTCTCAGCCTCAGGAGGCCGAATGTTCCACCCAAAGCACTCTGTGATCTTATGAGAGTAACAATTCTCAGATGCACACTGTGTCATTAGGAATGTTTAGCCACAGACCCGTAACAATCCAACATAGCATCCTGCAGTACCGGATGGAGCACAGTGAGTTCGCACATCCAACGACAGCTCTGACATGTGGAAGTAAAGGCATCCTTCTCTCTTTCTCACTCTAGGTAAAAATAGCAACAGAAAAGGCAGGAGAAGCAAGAGTCCCGAGAAGGCTGCCAGTGATGATCACGGTGTTCCTGTGGATCACACACATGTCAGAGAGAGTAAGTGAACTCCCTGCCCTGGTTCCTTCACCTGCCTGGGGGCAGGTTCAAGCCCTTGGGGCAGCAGCCTGACTGCAGATAGACACTCTGGGCCTGGGGTCTGTTTTAGCCATCATGTGGGGGAAGGGACATTCAGGGAAGCTGACACTTCTGTGGGACATCAGAGGTCACAGTGAGCTCTCTCTGATTGGTTCTTGCATTCTGAATCTCCTGGAGCACTTAATCACTTTCCCCACCCACCTCACTCTCCCTGGAGACATCATTTCTTTTTCTGTGGCATCTCTTAGGCATCTGTTTTTTGTTTGTTTGTTTTTTATGTATTTAGGACAGGGTCTACAGGGTCTCTACACAGATCGGACTCATAGTGTTTCTCCTGTTTTTCAGCCTCCCAAGTGCTGGGATTACAGGTGCGCACCACCAGGCCTTGTCTCAGTGTGCCCTGGGGACAGGGCTGGTAGCGCTTGCATCTGCCTAAGCAGGGGCTTTAATTTGCTGAGCTATCTGGCTGGCCCTTGATTGTTTTAAGTGTGCACTTAAAAATCTATAGACATAATTCAGGGACTGCTGGTTACAGATCAAAGCTTTTCTTACCAAAATACACACTGCAAGGACTCAAGTCTTGCAGCTGGTGAAAGCATTGGTTTTGTAATACTTTGACCATTTGAAGGCATTAGTTCTAGACTCAGACAGGCTTTGAGCCCTCACGGTGCTTATCACTAGTTTATTAACTATTGCATTACTATTATTGTCTTTTTGGTATTCTAAGCTATGAATGATACCAAGAATCACCTTTCTACTAATAAAATAGTAACTATTAAACATTTAAGTAGTTTCCTAATACTAGGCTTCTTTGATTTTACATCTCCCGGTGTCCCTCTAAGGACTGTGGCATTTTATTGTTACTATTATTTTTACCATTCACTATGCATATTTTACAGGTGAGGTAAATGAGACCCCATAAAATGCATAGTTTGCCTTGCACTGGCATAAGGGTGAAAATAGAAATTTGGAGAAGGATTTTTTTTTTTGGCTAGCTCAGGCTGCCTTAAAGGTAGGTCTGGTGGAGCTGGGGACTGAACCACAGTCCCGTGAGTCTGAGTTTACCCAAGCAGGTGCTTTAAATAACTGAGCTGACTTGTAAGTCCCCTAAAACAGATATTTGAACTTCCAAAGTTTAGATTCTAGACTTTCTACTTAACAATACAGCTGCTTAAAATAAACAGCACATTTCATGAATTTGCATAGACAGAGGCAGAATTCATTTTCAGCTGCCATGTGAGCCCATAAACTATGTCACGGAGTTGATTGTCACAAAGAGAACTGTGCATTCCTTCAGGCACAATGTAATGATTTGGGGATGTGTTTCTAACCAAGAACTTACCATCAAAGACATCATATCTATGACAAACAGTGCATCCTAGAATAAAAACAGAAGTCACTAACAAAGAACATCTGCAGTTACCTACCAAATGAATAGTGTACTCTGTCTTCAAGTGGGTGTGTGTGTGCTGTGCCCTCTGGCCATTTAGATGGCTTCTATCGGGAAGGTTATTGAGTACACAATAGGATGCTGGGGCTTTTGGAGGTTTACCCTAACATTCTGGTCCTTTGGGGTTTCAACTAAGTGGGTAGTGGTCAGTCTCCATTGGGTCTATATTCCTTCTCCCCCTTGTTCAAGCAGGCTGGGAAAATACCAGCTGTCTCCACAGGATCTCAGGATGGCAGATGCCCCTGAGCTGGGGCTGGGTTGAGTGCTGGCCCCAGCAGGGCAGTGGGATCTGGCTGCCATCAGATCTGGAAGTGCTTCACTGTCTTGTGAAGTCTTAAGTGCTTTTAAATATTTTAACATATTTTGTCCAGATTTTTTCCAGTAGCTTCAGCAGAAGAGTTTGTTTGGATTATCTCAGTTCTTCATTCTTGGAATTGAAAGTCTTTAAAATTAGACATCCTCAGAAAGGCTTTGAGTGCCATTTCCTCACACTGAAGTCTCAAATTGCCTTTTATTTTTGCCATGGGTCCTTGCTCAGTCCCCTGCCCTCTCCCAAATGGGTACAGTCGGGACTGTTTTCCCTGCTGGGCCTCATGTTTCTGTTAGAATGGGATCACTCACCTCAGCTGGCTCTAATTCACTGAATTTCCTAGGTATGATTTTGGCCCGTGAAAATTCTATTTAAAAAAGGAGGGAAAATTAAGATATGTTATGTACATATACCAACTGCCCACAGTGAATGTATTCATCATATACAGCAAACATGTACTGATAAAAATAAAAACAAAAATAGGGAGGGATTGAGGAGAACTTGGGTGGGAAGAAAAACTGGGAAGTCCCTGGTATGCAGCTGTGGGAGGGAGCCAGGTGGTGGTGGCTTTAGAATATGTGCAGGGGCAGGAGGTGTAGCATCCAGGAGCAGCCTGGAATCCCTTGGCAGTTTCTATGAGGTGGAGCTGAGCATCCATAGCTGGGCATGCTCAGGACCCAGAGTCCACTCCCCCTCAGAATCTGCTCAGGCCTCATTAGGCATCCTTGATGGAAACGTGGCAGAAGCTTAGATGGCACAGGTGCCCTGTAAGTTGTGTCCACAGTGGTGGCCAGAGCAAGAGTTCATCCATTGTGTCCAAGGTAGATGTTAGCCATAGTGAGTTGTGTGGACGGATGGCATTAGGGGGCATGTCTCAGATGGGCAAGTCATCCATGGGGAACTCCTGCTTTGAGGGAGAGACTATGTACCTGGTTGTCACTGTGGCAAAACTGACAGAAGCAATGTCAGCAATTCCAGCTACCCCAGATGTAGCTTCAGTGTCCTGCAGTGGTAGTCAAGGTTGGTTCAATTCTTGTTCTACTTTACCTCCCGCTGTGTCCCCACTGTCTGCTGTGTAATTTATCAGTTTCCTCCTCAAAACGTAAAAGCACCTTGATTTGGGGCTGGTCCCTGGGCTCAGGGCCAGCATAATAAGAGACCCAACGGCGATACTGAGGCTTTGTTAGTTTCCACACGTGTCACCTAAGTCCCTGGTCCATGGCGCTGCACAGATCTGGCCCAGTTGGCTCCCAGAGCCAGCAGCTGAGCCTTGCAGATCAACTGACACCTGAGAAGTCAGTGTTTATTGTGTGACTTCAGGACTGTGTAGTAGTAGGCTGGAAATATAGCTTAGTGGAAGAGCAGTTTCCTACCATGCACAAGGCCCTAGGCTTAATTCCAAGCTGTTATGGTTGTGTCTGAATGTTCCTCAAGGCCTTAGGCACCTTTAGAGGGAGCTTCTTTGGAGGCAGTTGAATCTAGGGTTTGTGATTTATCCATATGTGATGCTGGAATAAGGGGTGATGGGATTACAGGTGAGTGGGTGATTGCTGATCAATCCTCTGATTGGATTGTCACCTCCATTATCTCAGAAGTCTAAATGCAGCATGAAGAGGCTTGTTTCCCCCTTTTTGCTCTTGTGGCTTTTGCTGTCTCTGGCTACCATGAACCACATGTGGCCTTGGAGCCAGATGATATGAGCTGAAACATCTACAAACTGTAAGTTAAATAAACCTTTTTCAAACTTTAAACATCAGGTATTTTGTCTTAGCAATAAGAAAAGTAACTAAGACATAACCACTGAAAAAAGTTTCTAATTCTTTGTTACACAGCAATAGCTGACTAATAAAACAGATGTAAAGAGTATCTTCAGTTTTCAAAGGCCTGCATAGTGGTCCATCAGTTTGACACTCCATCATTTAATCACCTGCTCATGGACGTTAAGTTGTTTCCAGTCTTTGGCTACTGAAAAAAGTGTTGCATTAGAATTACCATAACCTATACCATTTGCCATAGACAGGCTTCAGAATAATTCCCTATTTAGAAACCCTCACCATGACTGGGCCCATTTCTGGCCCTTGCTTCACTTTTTTGTCCCAGCCAGATGGAAGCATGTTTCCCATCAGCCTTTGACTTTAACTTTTTGCTCATATATTTTTTTTTCTTTAGTTGCTTTGCCAGGACCTGAGTTGGTGAGTGAGAGAACAGCTTTGAGATCGGGTTCTATAGTTACTGGCTGCGAGATTCTGGACAAAATACTAACTTTGCCGTGACTCAGTTTTCTCCTTTGTAAACCAAAGATAATGCTTCCCTGTGAGGTGTCCTGTGAAGCTGATGTCCACAGACTGTAGTGTGCACAGCATGCAGAGAGCTCTCAGCAGATACTGGATGGCTGTGTTGGTTGTCTTGGTATTTTTTGTACTTTAAAACAGAGATTGACAAACTTTTTAAAAGGGTCAGATCGTGAATATTTTATGCTTTATTGGTGAAGAGACAAAATTGAAAACATTGCATAAGAGCTTATATAACCACTTAAAATGTAACTGTTACAGGTATCTGGAATGCATTCTTCCAGAATGGAAGATGGCAGGTGAAGGGCTGGACTCTCCTTGCTGTGGATCGTAGTTTGTCATTTTCTGCCTAGAGCATCAGTGTTCTGCAAATGCTGCCTTCGGGATGCCTGTCACGATCTCATCTTTGCTTTTCAGTGCCCCTTTCTCACGACCCAGGTTGCCTTATCTCTCACAGCATAGTGAGCTCATTGGTCCTGAAGGACAAGAGCGAGGCCTGGAAGATTTGACCATGTGTGCTCAGCAGTAGTAGGAGCAGCTGAGATGAATGGCAAACCTGTTTATTGAGGATGTACGATGTGTCATAACCAGGATCTTGATGTTTAGAATAGGTGTCCTACATATGTGTAGGAGAACCCTGCATGACCCAGATCAGCAGGGCTGGCCCTCCTGAGGAAGTGATCTTTGTATTCAGTCACTGGACCAAGATCTGCAGGAAAGAGGCATGATCTCCTGTGGAGAGGGAAGAATGGATCTTCCTAGGATGTGCTACTGAGTGGAGCTTTCGGAAGTGACCCTCAGGCCTGAACTGGCTGAGATTTGGAGCCCCAGTCAGGTGCTGGGCTTAAGAGTGTCAATTTAAGTTACGTGGATGTGTATTTTAAACTTGAAAGTCTTTTTATTGTTATCACAGACAGTTGGGTTTTTCATTCAAGCCGATTCCCTTTGTGGCATGGTCAGGCAATGAATGCTCTGAGGCTCAGATTGGTCTTTTCTCTAGTGGTGGTGAGAACCAGGGAGTTGATCTCAATTTACTGATGTGGAATTAGGGATCCTGATCTGATTGATGTGGTGACAAATAGTGTTATCTGTTCTTCAAACCCTTTTAGGAGTGACAGGGTTAGTGAGGCTCAGTCACAGCCATCTCAATAGACCTTGGTTAGGAGGCCTGAGAAATGCGGCCCCGGGAGAACAGGGGTTCCATTGTTCCCATATTGACGAACCTTTTAGAGCTGGCAGTAACACACAGCTGGCTGTGACATGTGTGCATAGGTTCACTACTGCTGCCCTATCCATTGCTGTTTTTTACATTTTTAGCTCCATCTGAAACCTGCTTGCAAAGTTCATCACTAGACCCTGATGTGAAAGTTTTTCTAGCATTATTTGACAAGATGGAGTTTGTTATGTGTTTCTAGTGCTTTGTGGCATGGTCTTCACTGTGCTTCACCATCAAGAGTCCTGGCTGGCTGCTGCCTGCAGTAAGCATGTTGTGAACTGCTTTTTTTTTTTTTTTTTTTTTTTTTTTTTTTTTTTTTTTTTGTAGTACTGGGGATTGAAATCAGGACCCTGTGCTTGCCAGGCAAGCACTTATTCTACTGAGCTATCTCCCTGGTCCTGAACTGCATTTTTTTTTTTTTTAACCTACCAAGCAAAGTGGCCAACTTGGGACTGTTGACTTCAGAAGTTTTGGTCTGAAACTATAATCAGAGGAATTGACTGGTCTAGGAATACTCCCTGTATTCATGTGGCACAGCTGAGGTGTGTTCGGCTGGGTGGTGGAAGCAAGCTCTGTTCATTTGTATTACCTACTTGAGCCCCAGTGCAGTTTTTATTGATCTATTTCCAGGCAAGAAATCCTAGGGTTTCAGTTCCTTCAAATTCCTATGACAAAGGCCACTACTGGTGCCCCTGTTCCTCATAAGGACAAGTTCATGTGACATTCTAATCTTTTTACTTCTATCTTTTCCAAACTTCCGTGATGACACACCTTCATTCTACATTGCTCATTATGGGACTGATTTGGAGTAAAACCAAATTTACAATGGCATGTTGCAAACTTGTATCAAACACATCACATTTAAATCGCTTGAGGTAGAAGTTGTTTGAGATGGATTTCTTTCTTATCTCATAATACATTTGACTTGAAAGAAGCAAGCATATGCTAGAGACTGTGTGCTTCCTACAAAAGTCATATGTAGAAATACTAACCCCCAGGTGACAGCAAGGGGACTTTACAAGGATATTAGTTCATGGCTGAGGGACTCTGACGAATGGGATTAGTAAAACAGATTCATGGAGTGTCGCTGGCACTTCCACTAGCGTGGATGGAGGAAGCAGGAAGCAGCCGTCTGAACAGGGAAAGGGGCTCCCTGTACACCGAACCTCCAGGGTCTTGAGCACAGGCTTGCAGCCTCTGGAGCTGCGAGGGGAGATGTGTGCTGTTTATACCAACCAGTTTGTATTCTGGCACAGCATTCTGAGCAGACGAAACTATACTCAAGAGGAAAAATGACCACCTCTACTTGTGGCCATTTATGTGTGCTTTGTTTTCAGACTTGTTATTTGTAATAATTAATTCATGTTTTTAACTTCACTGCCTTAATTACAATAGATTTGTAATCTTTCTTTTCTTTTCTTTTCTCTCTCTCTCTCTTTCTTTCTTTCTTTCTTTCTTTCTTTCTTTCTTTCTTTCTTTCTTTCTTTCTTTCTTTCTTTCTTTCTTTCTTTCTTTCTTTCTTTCTTTCTTTCTTGAACTCAGGCTCTTGTGTTTGCCAGGGAAGTGCTTATTCCACTGAGCCATCTCTTTGGCCCCTGTAATGTTGGTTTCTTGAACATGACTTCCTTCTCCCTATTTCCATTCTTCTTGCCTTTCTCCTATTCTTTCCTACCTTCCTTCCCTCCTCTTTCTCCTCCTCCTCTTCCTTTTCCTCTTTCTTTAGAAGTTTGGTTATCTTTAATCTATCCCGCACTTGTGTGTGTGTTATGTCTATGCCCTCTGGTCAAATTCTACAAAAATCTGTTTTTTTTTTTTTTGAGACAAGACTTCTATGGACTTCAGGCTAAGTTTGAAGTCACTATATAGCTCAGGCTGGCCTCAAATTCATGGCAATTCTCCTGCCTCAGCCTCCTAACTGCTGGGATTACAGGTGTTCACACCACCTCAAGCCCTAAAAAACTCTATTAAAGTTAAATTAGAATTGCATTGACTTCAAAAATCAAATTGGGAAGAAGAAACTTATTTATAGCATTGACTTTGCTAATCCATGAACATGGTATATCTCTGTATTGATTAGATCTTCTCTAATACTTTTCATCAAAAGGGTTCCTATGGGTCTTGCATATATTTTACTAGATTT
Organism: Ctenomys sociabilis; assembly: GCA_004027165.1. Lineage (NCBI taxonomy): Eukaryota > Metazoa > Chordata > Mammalia > Rodentia > Ctenomyidae > Ctenomys > Ctenomys sociabilis. The sequence goes on along the minus strand of PVKA01001974.1, from coordinate 64,868 downwards.
GTTCTTAGATAATTAGTATTTTGTGATGCTTTCCATTTTACTTATCTCTTTATTGTCATCATACTGGCATATTAGTTGAATTTGGTATGCTGATTTCATATACAGCAACTTCACTAAACTCTTACTAATTATAATTACACATTATTTAAAATTTAGATAGAAGTCATAATATGTACTAAATAATGAGAAGTTTATTGTTTCTTTCCATTTCTTGTCTATTTTATTTATTTTTTCTTTGTTGCACTGGTAAAGGGACCATTTGAAAAAGAATAGATTTCCTTTTTGGGTTTTATATTTGCCTTTTTCATTGTTTAGTTTCTTTGATATGGGGTTCTATTTTATTTATTTATTTTTTCATGTATTTAGAGCAGGGTCTACAGGGTCTCATTATATAGATTGGACTTGCAGCGATTCTCCTGTTTTAAGCCTCCCGAATGCTGGGATTACTGGTCCACCCACCATGCGCAGGCGCAGTTGCCATCTCGATGCACCCCGGGAGTGGGGCCGGCACATCTCACTGCAGATTGAACAAGGTTGCCGCGCTCTGCCTGAGCAGGGGCTTTAGTCCGCTGAGCTCTCTGGCCGGTCCTGCTATTTTAAAATGAAAAGATCATATTCATGTATTTTTTTTTTTCTAGCTTAACTGTTTTTGACAAGCAGAGCCCATATGTGTTGAACTACAAGAAGGATAGATAACTTCTGGAAAAAAATCTTCCTGGTATTACACTGAATCATTTTCAAAGCTACATTGTTTCACTGAAGGGTGTGCTCCTGCCCATGTTCTTTCTGGGACATGCTCTCCATCATATACTACACATTAGTGTTCTTTACATTTATTTATTTATTTATTTATATTGATACAGGGCCTCTTTACATAGTTCTGATTCATAGGATCCTCCCGTCTCAGCCTCCCAGCACTGGGATTATGGGCATGCACCGCCATGCCTGGTTTTGGGTCCGGCATGGTGTGCCCAGGGTTCTGGAGCCAGCATGGCATGTGGGACCAGGGATCAAACTTGGGACCTTGTGCCTGCCAGGCAGGCTCTTATGCCAACAAGGTATCTCCCCAGTCCTCTTTACTTACATTTAAATGAGGTGAGGGCTGGCCAAATAGCTCATCGGATTAAAGCATCTGTAACACAGGGGCCTGGGGTTTGATTCCCAGGCCTGCTGCCCCAGCCCTGCCCCTGGGGCACCCTGAAACTAGTGATTGAGACTTGGCATGGTGGTGTGCAACTATAATCCCAGCTCTTGGGAGGCTGTAAGCAGGTGGATCACTAGGAGTCTGATCTAGTAGTGAGACCCTGAACATCCTGTACACCAAAAACAAAAAGAAAAAAGGATTTAAATGAGGAATAACGCAGTCGTATTTTCTCCATCGTGGTGCAGTCTATACTTCTCCCAGGTCTACAGTGCTGTTCAGGTCCATGAGCAAAGCCTTCATTACCATACAGAAGACAGTTCTAGCTGCCTTCTATCTGATGACTTTTCTCTCTTCTAAGGTGCCACCTTCTTCCCCCAATGAGATTTAGGCACTTTGGAAGACACTTAAGATAAATGTAATTACTTGGATGTGTTGTTATCAGTGGTTTTCTGTTGTGACATTTTGCCTTTCCCCCTCTTTTTTAGATAGTTGTTTTGTGAGAATTTCCAGGGCAAATAAGTGTAGAAAGGGGCTGGGGAGATAGCTCAGTGGTCTAAGTGCCTGCTGGCAAGTGCAAGGTCCTGCGTCGATTCTCTGAACCAGAGGGCATGCACACTCTAGAACCCTGGGTGCACCATGCTGCCCCCAGAGCCAGGTGTGGTGGCGTATGCCTTTGATTCCAGTGCTGGGCAGGCTGAGACAGTAGTCTCACTAGGAGTCCAAGCTGTGTAGAGAGACTCTGTACCTAGTAAATACATTAACTTAAAAAAATGTTGGATAACTGTAAAAAGTTAATTGTAAAAAGGGATGAGAATCAGATCATTCCAGAAACTCATACTTTTGAGGTGCATCAAGTTTTCTTGTTGCCACAGACCCTAGATTTCAAACTGGAGGCACCACTAAGAGGCGGAGGAAAGCTTTTCTCTTTTTTTGGTGCCTCTTTTGGGAATCTCTATTTTTTTCTCCTCAGCTGTCTTCATCTGAGTCACACATGGTGACTGTTCCTCCACATCTGACATTAGATTGAAGCATTGTTGGGAGTTTTTTTTTTTTTTCCTTTTTTTGCATCTTTATGGGTTTTTAGGACAAGCTTGGGAGGAGTTGCAATATTTTAAATTAGAATTTCCCCAAACTTGTGACACTTCTGAACAACTGGTGGTTTTATGAGAGACATTAAATAATCCCGAACACAGTCTGAGAAAAATTTTCATTTTAAAGTCTCTTTGCATTCTCTAAAAATTTAGAGTAATTACAGATTGAAGGAAGTCACAAAAGACAACTAGAGAGAAGGGTCCTCTTCATCCTTCACTCTGTCCCTTTCTTTCTTTCTTTCTTTTTTTTTTTTTTTTTTAAATGTATTTAGTACAGGGTCTACAGTGTCTCACTACACAGATCAGACTCATAGCGCTCCTCTTGTTTTCAGCCTCCCAAGCGCTGGGATTAAAGGGTTGCACCACCACACCCAGTGTCAATCGCTGTCTCAAGGTTCCCTGGGGGAGAGGCTGGCACGGCATGCTGGGAATCAAACCCTGGCCTCTGTACTCTATCTAAGTAGGTGCTTTAGTCCACTGAGCTATCAGATGGCTACTCTGTCCCTTTCAGTGCTGACACTGTACACAATGACAAAATTAGGACAGCATTACTAGCACAAGCCCCAGAGAATACACAGATTTCCCCAGCCATACATGAGCATGTATGTGTGTGCGTGCACTTAGGCAATTGTATCACATGTGTAGTTTCAGAGAAATACAATCATCTCATCGTTTCCTTAACTTCTTTTGTAGACACACTCCTTTTCCAAGTCCCTAAAGTGGTCCCCAAGTCCCTTGGCAACCACTAATCTGTTCTATCCTCTATGATTTGGCTGTTAAGGCAATTAGATATATGGAAGATAATATATACATTTGTGATTGGCTTTCTTACCTTCAGTGTGGTTCTTTTTTACTCCTGCTGAATAAGACAAGTAGATATACTTTAGTACTATGATGTAGTAGGAAAAGCCAAACCCTTTCTAAACATTGAAGTTCAATGTATACATAAAAGTCAGAAGAGTATAATCATTGGATTGCATGGTTATCACTCACTGATTTGGATTACTGTGGCATCCATCCACATATTGAGTGAATGTGCCATTATAACCATGGTTTAGAACAAGAAACAGGACATTAGGGAAATTGCTGCAGTCTCTCTCCTGCCCTAGCTAGTCACTGCCCTTCTTTTTCTCAAAAATCACCACCGTCAGAGAAGACTTTTGCTTGGTTTTGAGCATGGAAACATTCATGGAGTCATACATCGGGTAATTGTGTCTGACTCCTTTGGCTGAATATTATGCTTATGAACTTCATCCCACTGTGCATAGTGTTATGGCTTGTGTCTAGCTGTACCCCCGAAGCCTCATGTCAGAGATGGTGCTTTTTCAGAGGTGGTTGGGTCTACAGTGTGTATGCTGGGATGAAGAGTGTGTGATTATTAAATTAGCCCACTGACTGGCTTGATATAGTTCTGACCAGGATTAAGGCTGGCCCCTGGGTGTGAATGCTGTCTGCCTTAAGGCCAGGTAGCCTGGATAAGATATAAGGGACAGAAAGAGTGTCTTTGGTCATTTGTCCCTTTGTTATTTGCTTGCTGTTTGGATGCTTCTGTGCCTTCTACCTGCCAAAAACTATTTCTCCTCTGCAGTGTCACACCGCCATGCCACCCCACCTTGGAGTGAGTTATGGACCAAAATCTGTACAAACTGTGAGCTACAATAAACTGTTCCTCTTTAAGTTTTGGGGGTCAGGTGTTTTGTCTCAGAAACAAGAAAAAGTAACTAAAGTACATAGGATGGCTTAGTTACTTTCACTGGTTCGTAGTAGTCTATTTCAGGACTATAACACAAGTTATGTATTCATGCTCATATTGATAAGCATGGGTTGTTTTCAGTTTTTGGTTATGCCCAGTTACTTTCTTGTAACACATAGTGTGGCTAGTATCATTCTCCTGTAAGTCTTTGTAGGAATGCACTTCTGTACCTCCAGTGGAATTGCTGGATTATAGTGCATGAGTATTTATCTTTAGTAAATACTGTTGCAGAGTTTTAAAAATTTGTTGCATCGGTTAACTCTCCTGTTAGCAGTGAGTGAGAGTTCTAGTTGCTTCTCTTCCTTAGAAGCCAGCCTTTCATGTTCAGTCTTGTTCATTTAATCATGTTTATGGGTGTACACTCCTCTGACTATGGAATTCATTTGCACTTTCCTGATGACTGATGGGTAATACCCACCATCAGAGCCTCTGAGGCCAAAGGCATCTCTGGGCCAACCTCAGCCATGAGAAGCTTCAGCTACCCGGGGCTGGGTTTGCAGTTCTCTGTGTTTCCTCTGCTGGATCCATCTGACCCGAGGAAAGAAAATCTCTGAGCTTGTATGACTCACAGGTGAGACATCAGATTTGGGCTCTTGGAATGTCAGTTGTCTCAGGAGAATTCCCTGGGAGCTGGTGTTCTATTGATCAGAGTCTCTTGGGGAGGGATCTAGGCATTCTTTTATTTTTTCTCAACCTCCCAAGAGATCCAGATGCTGAGTTGGGTTGAGTGAGCTCCGCTGCTTAGGAGTCGGGAGCCCTGTGATGAGGGCTGAAGGGTCTTCTTTGAATAGCAGTTGTGAAAGAGCTTTCCGGGGTGTTAAGATTAGACCAAAGCTAGCTTAGAGAATTCTCAAGCCCCTGGGAGGAGCCTGTGACTCACTTAAAAGTCAGTGATGTATACCACAGGCAGAGAGCCACTGCAAGCACATTCTGAGTGCACTGGGAAGCGACCTCCTGCCCCTTCATTGGTCAGAGGGAATGTCAAGTTCAAAAAGGTGAAGGAAAGAATTCTATGAGCCAGAGCTATTTGGTTTATGGGTGACAACAAAAGCAAAACTTGAGGAGCCCTGGAAGCACGTCTCTCCAGTACCCTCCATGTCTTCAGGAATTTTCTGCTCTGTTCCCGGCAAGTAACCACAGCATGCTCCTGGCTGCAGACTCTGCGTTCTCTGGCCAGCGAGTGAGTGATGCCTGACCCAGCTCCAGCCCGTTTTCCTGGTGTGACCCTAGATACCAGCCAAATAGCCTCCTTGCATTTATATTATACTGTGATCTTTTCATGTTAAATGGAGGTGACAAAAATATTATGCCCACAAGCTTATGACACACATAATTTTCCAGTTCTAACTTGGATGCTTAGTAGCTGTTTAGCTCAGCTTAGGTCCTCTGAGTTTGTTTGTTTATGTGGAAAATCATCATAGGGGTGACGATGCCTATGTCTCATAGTGTAGTGGGGATGAAGTGATAAGATGCTTCCAAGGGGTCTGGACCTTAGTCCTCTTGCTCCCTAAGTCTTCAGCCATTAACGTAAGGTCATGGCTTACCTTTCATAGCACTTTCCTTCTGACTCCTCAGATTCTAGAAATTTGGGATATCGGGGTGGAGCGCTGGGATTGGTGCCTTGATTCGGGACTTACGCCCTCCATTCTATCTGTGTCCTGCTACTTCTGGGTCACAGAAACCTCCATAATATTATAGGCATTGAATGCTTGCACTCTGTTCAAAAGATGATGAAGACATGGAAATCTGTGGAGGCGGTGACAAGGACGCGAGCACTGGCGGTCTCTATTTTGTTAAGTGACTGCCATGCAGAGAATTCCATCAAGGGTGAGATCTAGTACCTGGCACATGCGCATGCCTACAAGAAAACGAGGTGGGGTGGGGGCGGGGGGTTCCTGTCCTCAGCTTCTGAGGATTAATGGAACTCTGGGCTGGGAGAGGGCTCGCTACTAAGCACTGGGTGTGCCTTCTGAGAAAGTAGGTTCATCTCTGGCGACTGGCACTCTCTTTTTCCCCTGGCTTATGGCACGTTTCAGATCTTTAATATTTTTTCTGAAATTTTTTTTCCTGTACCTGTTCCTAGGCTCCCCCCCCCACACCTGCATCGCAGGGCTAAGAGCCATTTTCTCCCCAGAAACACAAGGAACTCGATTTGATGATTAGCGACAGTTTGTTTTCACAAGAGTGGCAGCTTGTGTTGAGCAGAGTGCGGTGGATGCTCTCCCACAGCCTGCCCTGGAGTCCGGTGTCACCGGCTCTCCCACAGCCTGCCCCTGGAGCTCAGCAGAACGTGGCCGAGGACGGAAGGGCTGGGCATTAGTTTCTCATTTATTTCAGGCACGCTTGAATCCTAAAAGTGTCTCATGGGCTTACATTGTAATACACATAGGTTCTGTTATAGTTCTAACAGTGATCTTTTTGTTTTATTTTCTGTCTACAGATATTTAGTCTGGGCTTTGAAGTACTGGTTTCTCCTTGGCTTTACTTGCTTATCACTACAGCCACACCCTGACTTCTTCAGCAATGTTTCCTGCAGCTTAGAGGAAGTTTCTAACCCTGGGAAGTTGGCATTATGACTAGTAGGTCCTTATACGATTGATAAGGGCCAGCTGCCTTTGTTTTTTTAATTTAAAAACCAAAAGAACTCAAACTTCTTGTTTCCACTTTACACTGTTTTTGGAGTGATTTGGCTGTCAGGATCATCCTGCCTTGGTGGCCCTGGGGTTTAGGTGCCTGTGTGTCTACTTGTCTCTTGCAAGCTGTTCCAGGAATTCTCAGCAAAGGTCTGCAGGTATGGCGTGAAGGGCAAATTTCCGAGCACTCATATGTCTGCAAACGCCTGTAATTCCCTTGACTATTGACTGATAGTTTAGCTGGTGATACATTCAGATTCCCGTTGTTTTTCTTTGGCCGCTTGGATGCATGCGTTGCCAGGGATAAAGCCAGGGGAGTCCAGTGAGTGCTTTTCTGGCCATCTCTCAGTGGGCCCAGCTGGGCCAGGGAGTGCAGCTCAGAATGTGGCATTTGCCTCCCCTCTGTGCTTTCTCAGATTTTGAAGATGTGGAGCTTTCCCTGGGGCCATTCATTCAGGCTGGCGAATTTGCATGGCTACTGCTGTTGCAGGGAAGCTGCATTTGGTGTGGCACTATTAGCAACTAACCTCAATGTGTCTGGAATCCAAAGTCCAGAGGATAGCATGAAGTTCTGAAAATGTCACTTCAGGGGATAGGAGCAGCCCTGGCACTGGAGGGATGGGAGGGGGAGGAGACTTGGTGCTTTTGTTTTTTAAATGTGTCCCTCTTTGATTTTTGTCAGAGAGGAGTGACCTGTCCCATTTGAAATGCTATGACAACACCAGTCGGTTCTCTGTTGCCTGTATCTCTCTAAGGGCTCCAGACTGTTCTGTATCTTTAAGATGTCTCTTCCCCCTTTCTCCTGAGCAGCTGGGCATGCTTTCCCAGGATTCCTTGCTCTGTGCAATTTTCCCTTGCAGCTAAAGGGAAGAGGAGGAGCTGCTGTGCATGGACTTTGGACATTTATTAGAGTGGCTGAAAATCTGTAGGATAGTGTTCTCAGGTAGAAAGAAAAAGAGGAAAATGGATCATGTTGATACACAGAAGCTATTAAGGTTAAGCATTTAATATAGTGAGCATTTCAGTACTCTGTATTTTGAACTAATGTAAGATCTTTAATCAAAAGACAACTTTCTTTTCCTTTATTTTCCTGGCTCCTCCTTGCCAATCGTTAGTGTAGGAAAATCCTTTCTTTTCTAAAAGTGGACATTCCTGTGTCAGACTTAAGTATAAACACTGAGCTGGACCTAGGAATGTTTGCCAGAGAGCACATGATTCTGAACTGGAATTTTTGCCTCCTGATTGCTGCATAAAGGATTGTAGGTTGAAGAGTTTGTGCTGGAACAACTTCAGGCTGATAGTATTTATTAACTTAAAAGTGTGTTTTTGGGAAAGCAGGCAGGTAATGCCCAGCAGATGTGGTGGGCTGTTTTGTAAGAGCCCAGCAGTGTCTGGTACTATGGAGTGTGGATCCCGGGCAGGGGGGCAACAAACATTTCTCAAGTAGTGTTGAGGTTCCTGGAACCAGGTGAGGACAGGGCAAAGTGGTTGTGAGGAGGACTGAAAGGGGCTGGGGTGTCAAAGGCACAGCAATAAAGAACTAGGGTTGAAGAAACAAGGAAAAACTTGTCTTATTTACTCTTTTCTCATTGTTGGGACAAATACCCAACACCTAAAATGAAGGAAGGAAAGGTTTATTTAGCTCACAGGTAGTGGGGGTTTCAGTCCATACTCAGTTGGCTTCGAGGCCCAGTGACACATGGCAGAGGGCAGCCTTGCATGGTGGCAGCAAAGAGCAAGAGAGCAAAAGAAGGGGCCACAGATCGGGCAGCTAGCCAGCTTCTCAACCCTCCTTACACTAACACAAGCTACCTGGCCCAGGGCAGGCACAGCACCCACACCCACAGTAACCAATCACAAACTCCGGAAGCCGCCCCATGACTGCATGAGGCTATGGGGCGACAGCTAGACACAAACCAAAACACTTCCTAGGCCAAGGAAGCTGAGATGGGGCTGTGTCTCTGTGACCTATTGGTGACTCTGTCATCTGCACGTGTGGGGACAGAGTGCTGAGGACGAAGGAGCAGTGGCCGCCTTGGAGTGGCTACACTGCAAGAGGCGGTGGAGATGAGCAGAATTGGAAGCCACAGCTACGATGGGCCCCAGTCACTGACAGGCTCATTTCTGGGTAGCCCATGGGGGACCCTGAGTTGCAGTTTCCTGTGTGTGTCTGTGTGTGTGTGTGTGTGTGTGTGTGTGTGTGACTCCAGCTGACGTAGGTGACATCTATGATGTTTGGTACAGGAGGTGGTTGGTACCCAGTGTGGACTGTCAAAGGCAGGAAGAGGGAGGACTGTCTGATGGAGCTGGTCCTGTGCTGCAGGGGAGGAAAATCTCCCCGTGGGGAGGAGTCATGGAGAGAGGAATATGAATAAGGAAGGTCAGTGCGGTGGAGAAGGAGGGGAAAGGGGGAAACACCCTGTGGTGAGAGCGGCAGGGCAGAGTGGGGGTAGCTGGGAGAGAGCATCCTGCAAGTGCAGCGCTAGAGACCAAGAAGACTCTGGGAGACACAGAGGGCCTCTGAATGCCCAGGGTAACTGTGAAGAGAGAAAGCAGCCAGAGCACGGAGTGCAGAAGTCCAGGAAGGAGATGGGAGGCGATGAAGTGAGAAGGAGGTGTGGAGCCTCCTGGGGTCCCAGCAGGAGGCGGCGCTGGAGAGTGCTGGGAGCAGTAGGGATGTAAGTTGCAACAGCTTGCACTGATCTTTTTAAGGTTTTAAAAGGTGTGGGATTTATGAAGACCTACAACTTAGTTTTGATCTATGACTTAGCGAAATTGTTTTGAGCTTGTGGACTGTGGCTTGTGGGTCTGTAAAACCCACTGGGTATTTCAGCTTTGCCCAGACTTTAACCATAGGCACTATCTTGAGCCTAACGAATTTGTGATGCCAGCAGTGCACATAGCCAGTGCCGAGGCCCCAGGATACCATACTCGTGACTTCCCCTACAGAGCACCAAGCACACAGGGCCATACCTGGTGGTATGCACCAACCTCTGTGGCTGGATGAGGCAAACGGATCCGCAGACAGCTGGGAAATCCCAGGTGGGTTTGCCTAAGACAGGAGCCCAAGGGCCTCCCAGAGCCCAGTGCGTGCCCCTCCCCCCAGTGGTGCTGTGCTGCTTGGAACCAACTGCTGGCAATTTAAAAGAACCTTTTCCTTTTTTCATCTAATTGAACAAAGCTAGAGGGCTTAAACTCTGTGTGTTGTACCTTTGTTTTACCCTCATTGTGTCATTTGGGGCTTGATTTTAAGAGTGTTCCATGCTGAGTGCTTTATGGCAGTCTTAGAAAGTAGCACAAATACAAAAGCCAAAACAACAATGAACTTTTTTATGTACAATAACATATACCTCTCAGTATCTATGGTTCTTGAGACTTTCTCATTGTTAACGCAATCAAATCTCTGTTAGGCTTCTCTTAAGCCCCTTTTTCTCTTTGTGCTCCTTTATCTCTCTGGCCCTAGTGAGCCCACTCCTGGCCCCATCCCCAAGGTTCACACCTAGTGCATTAGTACCCATGCACACCTGTGTGGACCACTGCTGGCTCTAACCAACCCACTTCCCTCCCTTACGTGCGCTCATTGGAAGCCTAGTGGTTCCTCCACCCACACTTATCTCATGCTGGGTCCCGGTTCCTGTGCCAGATGTAGGGGTCCGTTGGTCTTATTGCCAGTGGTTCTACCCAGGGAGACACGACAGCAGGAATGAGAAAGACAGATGAGAAGACAAAAGCTGGGCGAGGTGGTCGCTAGTGTAAACCCTTGAATTGCTTTTCCCTAAGTAACTATTGCAAATTTTTAAAAGACATTTTAAATTATAAATAGGCGAGTCATATTTTGTTATTTGTCAATAAGCAGAGATCTCTTATCAAAAAGTTTTAAAAGAAATAAAGTCGTTTATCTCTAGCTAATATGCATGTTTTGTATTTTTGTGTTAATACTATTAAAACTTAGCTCAGTTATCTTTACATATTTCTCCATCTACTTAGACCTTAGATGCCCATTTTGTCAGTTCCTCCAGGAGGCCCAGGCTGCATTTGGTCTTGGTAGTTCGCAGGCTGCACAGGCTACTGCGCATGCCCACCCTGGACAGTTGGTTGTGAAGTGTCTTGGCATCTGTACTTCTTGCTTTGTTGTCAACACCTGAGTCCTGGTCAAGTTGGTACAGCCCAAGCCAATTGGCTGGGAGCCATGAAGCTGTCCTGGGGGAGAGAAAGGTGTCAGTCAGACCCAGGCAGCTGTATAACGAGAAGCCACTCAGGACTACCTTGAAATGGGTAAAGAACTTGAAGTGAACTGGTGGCACCAGAGAATGTGACCAGTGTGGTACCAGGAAAGCTGCATTGTGTCCTAGATGTGGAACGCAAGCCTATCCACTCAGTGCATAGGGAGAGGTCATGTATGATCTGAAGACAACTGTAGATTAGATTTTCTTTCTGCCTTTTTGCTGTATCACTGTGGGCTCTAGTGGAGAATACACAGGATGAGTGGGGGTGGGGATGCCCTGAAATCATTCGGCTTCTCTGGCAACACACAGTCCGGCTGGGTGAAGAGAGTTATCAGGTCACGTCCTCTCTCTCTGTTAGCCTCATGTCATCCCTTCAGCGACCTCTCCTTTTTAAGCTAGCTGCTGACAGTTTCCTACAGCCAGAGGCCCCTCAAGTACTCACGTGAGTCAGTGACTTGCCCTCTCCCTTCCAAGAACACTGTGTTCTCTCGATGTGAGGGCATCTCTCCTTGCTTTTGAATGGTGTGGACAACAGAACAGGCTTCCAAACAAAACAGTGTGATCCAAAGATAGCATCATTTAGCAAGGAAAAATTTCCCAGTGTCAGAGTGCTGGGAAACAGTCTAAGCATGGGTTGAGTCTGTATGTTTATCTGGGTCCTCATTGAAGGCATTGTAGTGTGCTGTGGATGGAGGGAGTGATGACATCCTAGCAGGAGTGGAAAGGACTGTGTGTTTGTTGGATCTGGCTTCTGCCAGATCTGCTACCTGCTTGAAACTCCACTCTTGTTAGGAGCTTGATGACCTGGCTCCCTGGGTAGCATAAGCGTTAAACTTACTATTATTATTATTATTATTTTTTGTATTTTAGAAAGGGCCTACAGGGTCTCACTATGTAGACTGGACTCATAGTGATCCACCTGTGTTCAGCCTCGCAACAGCTGGGATTACAGAAGCACGCCACCACGCCCACTTGCAATCACCACTTCAGCATGTCCCAGGGGTGGGGCCAGTGCGGCACACTGGGAATTGAACTATATCTGCCCAAGCAGGCAATTTAATCTGCTGAGCAATTTAATTTGGCTGGCCCTTAAACTTTTGAGCTGATACTAACCATATACCTACAAAACACCCCACTTACAGTCATTGGAATTCCCCTTGTCTCTGTGCATCTTGATGAAAGGATGTGGCAGAAAGAAAGCACTTTTGATGAATATGTAATTTTATTCAGGTAGTTCCTTTTTGAATTAAAATATTCATATATGTATGAAGTATTTTTTTCTAGAATAAATGATTTGAATAGCAATGACTGTGGATATGTATATTTTTTGCCTGACTATGTAAATGACACACGTGGAGGCTGCGTAGCTGGAGGAAGGGAAGGAATTCATACCTGCTCTGTTTCCTGCTTAGAAGCAGGGACCTGGCGCTGTTACACTTCCTGTGTGGCTCTGAGACAGCTTCGTCATCATGGCGGCAGAACCTTTTAGTAGCTATTTTTGGTGCTTGATTGTGTGGAAACATGATAGATCTACACACAGTACAAGCATGTGGAGGATTGAGACAATGTGTTTTCCTTGTCTGGGTCTGAAACAGCCTGGTTCTGCAGGGGTCTGAAGCTGAAGAGCAGAATGGAGATGCGTAGAAGCCATTACCAGAGTGGGAGGACTTGGCTGTGCTCCAAATACCCCACCGAGCCAGCTTGGGCTTGGCCTAGGGGCGGGCCTTCTCAGCAGAGACTGCTACTCTTAAGGATGCTGACTGTGTCTGAGGAAAGACTATGTCTGAGACAGGTGGCGAGTGGCAGGAGCAGGGAGCCAGGAGCAGGTGGGAGTGGAGTGGAGAACATGGAGAAGTAGAGTAGCCACCCCAGCTCCAGGGGCTGAGGATGGAGTAGAGCAGGACCACAGGGCAAGCTGAAGGAAGTCCTGGAGCCAGGTGCTCCTAGTGGGTCAGTGATCTGAGCCCCAGACCCTTCCCTGAGTTCCAGCCAGGGATGCTAGCAGGTGCAGGGACCACCTGGGTCTGGGTTTCCAGAGAGGTGGGTGTCATCCAAGAGCAGATATTCTGTGTCCTGAGGCCAGGATGGAGGCTCTGCTTCCATGTCTATAGTCTTCCTGTGGCAGGAGTAGTGAGGGCTCATTATTAGGCTGCTACTGGGACAGAGGAGGAAGCCCCAGGTGAACCTTGCTGTTGGCAACATGTAGAATGTGTTTCCAGCAACTTGTGTGAGATCGCCTGGCTCAGTTGGCAAATACGGGTCACTGATTTGTGGTAGACAGGGTGGAGAGATGCTCAGTTAGCATTTGGGATCAAGGAGCTGCCACTCATGTGACTCAGATCCACATGCGTTCCTGTCTGGAAAGTGGAGGGGAGGGGTCTGAAAACTAGATTACCCCTGAGAGGTCAGTTAGGGCACTCCCTACATGGCATCTCCTCACTGTGTGGCTGAGCCCTGCCTGCCATGCTATCCTCTTTCAGGGGGCCCCTCACTCCCTACGTGCCTCTATCTGGGGTTCACTGCCCAGCTCCCATTCATTGCATAGACCCTGCTCACATCTCCCCCCACCTATGCACCCCCTTTGCTTTAGCCTCCTCAAATAGGAGCTATTAGAGAACTGTTGCTATCAGAAGCTGTCCTGTACTCTAGTGGCATCCAGCAGGTGGACAGTGACAATCCCAGGCAGAACAGGTAGGTGAAGAACAATCCTAGATCTCAGAGTTCAGTGGCCCTGGGGAGGCAGTGCAGCATCTTTCACCAGTCTGGAGAAGGTTCTGGAGGCTGGCTCTGCCGTCCACTCTGCTGTGGCAGGCATGTCTTGGATGCTTGACTCTGGCTTCAGCTTCCTCTTTCGAGAATTCAGGGGAGGAAGTGGATGGTGTCTTGGGACTCAGCAAGTCTGAACTGCTCTGCCTGCAGCACTTGTGCAGGCTTTCTCAGAGTACCTGGTGGCTGTCATCTTAACAGTTGCCTCCAACCCTCTGAGATCAGTGGAGCCTTTTCCATGGGGTTTTGTTCTGGGTATGCAGATACATCCTTTCTGGGATGCTCTGGGATCCTGGGGTGCTTTGGTCTCAGCAGTGGCCTGCATAGTTGTTAATTGTCCCTGTGTCATTTGGGTTTTTTGAATGCTTCTAGCAGAGATGACTTTGCTTCACTTGTCCTGAGGAGTTTTTCTTATCTTTCTCCAAGTCAGATGTGAAGGAGAAGCCATCCCTTTGAGATATTTGAGCCTGTTGGAAGACTGGATGGTTGGAGTAGCAGCCCAGCCTTGGGAGGCCTGAGGTCTGGTGTACTGCTGTTGATACCTTCATGAGTGGGGATGATGGCCCTGGCATAGACAATCACCAGGGACCTGTGTTGTGGCTTATGTCTGGATGTTGCCCCCAATGCCTCCTGCAGTCATGGGGGAAGGCTTTTCAGAGGGGGCTGACTCCAGAGTCTGTGACTGACACATGGTTTGACACTGAGATTGAGGTGGTGAGTGCTACACCCAACCTAGGGCAGGTAGCCTGCATGCAACATAAGGCACAGAAAGAGTCCTCTTTTGCTTGCTGCTTCTGCTGCCCTGAACCATTGCCCCTCAGGTGCGTGCCACCCTGCCTTGGAGCCAGCTGATTAGGGTATGAAGTCTCTACAGACTGAGCTGAATGAACCTTTCTTCCTTTAACTGTGGCCAGTGTGTATTTTGTCTCCACAATGAGAAAAGAAATAACTAAGACAGCCTGCCTTAACATTGGTGTTTATTTCAAAGGCAAACTGTGCTTAGTCGCTGTTCTCAGTTTTGCCAAGAGGAGAAGACAATGGATTCTTTTCTATTTATACTGCTCTGTTCATTAGCATGCACAATACAAAGCCTAGAGTTGCTTTGCTGAAGCAAGATCAACAAGTTCTGATTAATTTGCAGAGCTCAACTAGGGGATTGTTCTGAAGTTTCTACCCAAGGCTGCTCCCCGACTGAGTCACATCGTAGAAGGGTCCTTAATTGGAAACAGCCTCAGACAGTGCTAGCAAGTATAGCAACAGAGAAAGAGTATCAGAGCCAAAATACTTAAAAAGCAAATGCTAATGAGAGAAAGTTGGCAAAATGTTGACAGCTCTATTGACCACGTCTGTCTGGAAGCATCCTCTGGTGCACAAGGGTGTGAGAGCTGCTCTGGTGGCTGAGAGTTCAGGGAAAAGGAGAAGCGCCTGGTCACATTTAGAAAACCAGAGCCTCGTGTCTTGCAATGTCTGTCCTTGTTTCTAACAAGCCTTGTGCTTCCAGGTTGTCCACCTCTTGGTCTGGAAACCTTAAAAATAACAGACTTCCAGCTGCACGCCTCCACGACCAAGCGCTACGGCCTGGGTGCACATCGAGGGAGACTCAACATCCAGGTACCAGCCTTTGGGTGCATGTGATGGGGCTGCAGACTGTTCTGGTTAAAGACATGGCAAGGATCCACTGAGATCAGCTCAAGCACGGGGAACTGCACTTAAGCTGAGTTAGCCCTGGTTCTCGCGGTGAAGGTGGCATGGCTAAGCAGTTCTTATTGTACGGAAACTGCAGGCATGCAAAGACTTGTCTTTGCCAAAGATGGTTTGTCAGGAAAAGGAGGCGGGGCTCAGCTGGATCTGCCTCAGCCTCTGGAGTGCCTTTCTTCTACACTTCCTCTGCCTGCAAAGGACAGGAGTAGGATGAGCAATGTCTGCAGGCATGAACGTGGAAGGAACATGGTTTCCTTGCCTTTTTCCTAATTTCTTCTTATCTCCACCATGCACATATCTTTTAGACTGTCCTGTGACCTGGGAGGTCATGTAGGCCTAATTTTTTGTGGTGCCTGGGACTAGGTACATGGAACCTTCCCTGAGGTTCTAAGGCCACTGCAGCCTTGACCCTTGCTGCTGTCAAGTCTCCCTCTAAGGTGAGCCTCTTTCACATACCATGCAGTTCTTGACTCCAGGTCATTTCTCTCTCTCTCTCTCTCTCTCTCTCTCTCTGTCTCTCTCTCTCTTTTTGGTGGAATCAGGGATTGAACTCAGGCCCTTGCACTTGCTAGGGAAGTGCTTATTCCACTCATCCATCTCCCCAGCCCTTCCAGGCCATTTCTCAAATGAATTTCTTCACTTGGAACTCTTCCCTCGCTGTGCCTAGCAGTGTAGATCTCTGCTGAGTCACACATTGCTGTACAACTTAGCATAAACTCAGCTTCTTAAACAGTGCACATTCATTCTGTTCTAGTTCTGTTGGATAGAAGTGTCTCTAGCCCAAGTCAAGGTGTGAGGTCATTCGGGATCCTCCAAGGAGAATGTTTCCTTCTCTTCTGTAGTATGGAAGCTAGCCCATTCCTGGTGTGTGACTCCTTTCTTCTTCAGGGTCAGCAGTGACAGGCTGAGTCTTTCCACTGCTGCCTGCCATTTCTCTGGTTTTCTCTCCTTTTTTCACTTTGAAGGACTCTAGATTATGCCCCACCCACATGGCCCCATGCACAGGTTCTAGACATGTGGACGTCTTGGGGGGAACACTATTCTGCTTACCCATCTCTGATGCATTTTCATGTACCCCGACTTCTACTGATCCGGCCCTTCTCAGTCTTTGATTTTCCCTGTCTCATGTGGTATTCCAGTAGTGCCATACTTTGGATTTCTTCTCCAGCTGCTCTGTAACTGTGATTTCAAGCCATCTGTGCATATGTAGTCCTCTACCTGGGAGGTGGGTGCTCCTCCCATCCTGCCTTGATGGGGCATCAGGGCTGCACTGAGCTCGCCTGGGTGGAAGGATGGACTGTGCTCATCCAGTCTCAGTACTGACCCATTGAATGTACCTCCAAACTGCTCACTCCCTGCCCTTGTTAGCTCAGAGGAAGTCAGGTGGGACTCTTCCAGGAAAAACTTCAATAAAATCCAAGGATTGGTTTATAAATATTATTTTATAAAAATAACAGTTATAAAGAAACAGTTGAATAGGTACAACTGGAAGCTACAAACATTCTCTTGTACTTTACAAGAAGGTAAGCGCATAAACTCTCAATTTGACCAGGAGTTACCATTATTGATCCTGAGTGGCCCAGCATGCTGAGGTGGCCTCTAGACCTCTGAGGAAATTAGACTGAGACCCAGGCTAATTCAGATGTGTGTGTGTGTGTGGGGGGGGGCTGCTCTGTGCGTGAGGGAATAGAATGTGATGTTCAGAGTCGTTTCTGTTTTAGTGGAGTTACCATTTAAGCAAGAAGGGTTTGCATTTATTTACACTTTTGGTGAAAAAAATCAAAAGGCTTTGTTAACCCTAAATTCATAGATAGGTAAGGTTGGGAAATACAGGAGACCTTCTGGGTGGGATTTCTACCACAGGTTCAGGGCAGAGTGTGGCAGTGAAGTCCGTGGTCAGGTGTGTTGGGCTCAAGCCCTGGCTGGAGTGTTGAGCTTCTGAGACTATTCGGGTACTTATCCAGTGTCTCTGAGCCTTAGTTGCCTCACTGGGAAGCACGAGAGTGCCACATGTTCCTGGGGTCACTGAGTGGCAAGGTCCTCATTTCACTGGCAAGAGCTCCTCGTAACTTCTGGCTGCTCCCTGAACACATCCCAGCCTGGAGCGCCTCTTTGTTCGCTGTATGGTGCAGCGCCCCTGACCATTTCTGTGCTTATCTCTATGGGCTTCACTGAGCCATCTCCCGGGCACTGTAGGCCCCTTGGAAAGGGAGCTGGCCTCCTCCTTGCCCACCTGCTGGCACCCAGGCAGCACAGCCACACACAAGGTTCAGGGAGCAGGTCGCTGGAGACATGGCTGGGGTGGACGGTGTTGATCCCTGGCTTGCCTGCATTAGGCCATGCAGCAGGCCCCACAGTAGATAGGTCATGCAGCCCTTACTCCCTGGTCATCTTTCTTGCCCCTTCTGTGTGTCACTATGGGTGGCCTGGTGGGAGTCACCGAGCTCCTCTCTGTGATTGGGTCAGCAGGACTCACCTGTTGCAGTCAGTGTAATTAAGGGGGCTGGACATCCTCACACTGGCCTTATTGGTCTTCAGGTGGATTTCTCTCTGTGATGGCATCTTTTGTACCCAGATGTCCTCTCATAAGGAGATCTACATACCTACCCTTGCAGCGTGAAGTTGTTGCTCTAATAGACAGCTAGGCCAGGCCAGGCCAACCATCCCCAGTCCCACCCTGGTCCCGACCTTCTAAGCTGTGTCACTCACAGAGGGTGACATGCTGCCTGCATCACATGTGAGTGGGTTTTGATTCATGACCTCCACAGGCAAATAACCACGAGACTTGCTCCCCCCACCCCTTGGTGATGTGCGCCTTTCAGAGCCACAGCGTTCTCATTCCACTGCTGCAGGTGCACAATTAAAGACAGAGCTCCAAAAATGTGCCTCCCCACACATAATGGTTTGCAATGCAGGTTAAAAATAACCACATCTTGTCTCACTTATGCGTATTTTGTAGGCGTGTCAAGCTAATGGGACTTAAGTGTGAGAAACACCAAAATGTCAGAATTAGAATTCATAGTTAAGCATGTACTTTATTGCAAGACAAGCAGAATGTGAGCAAGTCTAGTCCAGCTCTTCCCTGGCCCAGGGCTCTGCAAATACAGTGGCATAGTACAAGCCCAAGTGCACAAAAGCAGAGGCTGGGACCCTTGGCCTAAAAGAGTGACCTTAGGTGAGACAACCACCTTGCTGGAGGCTTGGCACTGTCATCAGGAAAGCACAGGAAGCATCAGCAGCTCTGCTACTGTCACAGTATCATGGAGACCAAAAGGAGTGAAGGGGAAAAACACTCTCCAATCCCTGGCAGGAGGGCAGAGGCACCGGGGATCTGAGAGGCACCTGTACTGTGATATGTGTGTTGTACTTGTTACTTCATTCATTCTTCAACAGGTAAGATAAGCACCATTATTATCGCTTCTGCCTTACACACAATGGACACCTGGAACTAGGATGACTCGGGTAGGATTTCCCAACGAGGCAGATTAGTAATCCAAGCAGCTTCAAACCCAGAATTGTTGCCCCTAATGATGTCATGAGTGTTTCTCCCACATCACTAGCTAGGGTGTTCCAGGTACAGCATTGGGAACAGTGAGTCAGCTGTGTCATTATTTTCTGACAGTCGTGTCTCCCTGACTTGCTTATCAGTCTCCTTGGCCGATCACGAGCCTGTTGCACTGAGCCTGCATCCTGCTTTCCTGGCACTTCCCTGCTCCGAGTCAGCACAGTCTCCACACAGCTGGCTGTAGGCTCTTGGAATTTGTTTCCAGGCAGGGGCTGCAGTGCTTATGGGTTCCAGGAGGAGGCAGTGCAGACAAGGCAGTGGTCACTTTTGCATGTGCTCAAAAGTGGTTGACAAATAATGACGTCACTACATCCCAGTAGAATCATTTCTTCATGGGTAAGTTCTGCCTATCCATATTCCTCATGATATCCATGGAGGAAATGGTTCCAAGATCTGCGCATGTTTAGTTACAGACACAAATTTTGTTTTGAATATTCTCCCTGTGTGGTTGGCAGTACCTGCGGAAGGGAGGACTAATTGTAGATGCCTAGACTGTGATGCCAAGTACCAGCACCAGACCATAGGAACAGGCAAATACAGAAGGTGTAGGGGAATACAGTCCGGTGCCAGGTGCTAGTGCTCCTTGCTTCCTGCCTTAGTGTGCCCACACCCTGGCTCATTTGTAAATTCCTTTGTGTCCATTGTCCACTGTACTTAGCCTTGGGAGGCAGCCAGTGCATGGGAGAGGTACATGAGGAGGTCATCTGCAGCAGCCCATCCCCTGAGCATCCTCCGAGCACTCCAAGAGACTTTCATGGTTCGTAAACTAAGGGAAGGTGCTCAAGCACCCTTCTGTGCCTCGTCGTCCACCACTGTGGTGTCAGACGCTTCGCGAGCTGGAACACTGAGCTTGGTTCAGAGCACTGACATTACCCCCTCACTCTCAAGCCTTCAAACTTGTGGAGAAGAAGGCCAGATATGCGAACAGAGAGATGAAATACAAAGAGTACATGACCAGGACTAAGGATGTCCCCATGATTCTCACCAATAACTGTAAGGAAAAAAATACCGATGCACAGACCAGAGGCTGAAAGAGAGCACTGGCATTTTGATCCCATTTTGTCCCAAGACAAAATGCAATGTGCACCATCCATACCTCCTGACACTGGCCCGGCATTTGACGCTCTGTGGTTCATGCCTTACAACAAATACTAAAGATGACTCACTTTGGCTCCTGAGAGGAGTCACCTTTTAGACCTCTTTCTCAGGAAAATGTTTGGGTCTAACAGGGGCCTCTGTCAGAGCTGTCTCCCTGGCACTGCTGCAATTAGGCATGGACCCTCTCTCTAGTCTTGCCTTCGAAGAAAACCTACATGACCCTAGACGTGGGTGGGAAGGCTCTAATTCCAGGGGTCTGATCCTCTTTTTGTCTGAAATGAGGTATAGACCTTGAGGATGACTCAGGCCCATGATTTTCTGTTTCCTCCACTGCAGAAGACAGGAACTCAGGTGCAGAATGCTGAATCCACTGTTTTAGCCTGGTGTGGAAGTTCACCATTGTGGTTTGGGGGTTTTGCAAAGGGAAAGATGCAATACAGGGCACATTTTATAAGATTATTTTAATAGTGGATCACCCAAAGAATCATAGACAAAGAGTGCAGAAAATCTGTCCACACACTGAAGACCAAAGAATCCAGCCAAGGGTCTGTATGAGTCCGTTTGAAAACATAGAGGTCATAACAGTGCCTCCCAGGAGTTGAACTGGAGGCTTGGAGCCATGACAATGTCTCATGCAGGCCTGCTTCATGGATATGCTCTGGGAATGCCCAAGGTCACTGGTGGAAGCTAGAAAGCCTGTGCCAGAAGGATGGAGGATTCTGCTAGGAGAATGAAAGATCTGCGCTGGGGCCAGGAGGCGATGCTGAAGATGATCACCAGAGATCTCCCCAGAAGCACCATGGCCATCCTCAGCAGCAGTGAGGTCCTGAACACCTCCTCTGAGGATAAGGAAAGCTGAGTTCCCATGAGGAAAGCCAATGTGACCAGCTTCTCCAGGAGACTGAGCGGTGCACCATCTACCCTCCAGAGCCTGGAAACAGTGCTCAAGGCAAGAACCAGAGCTCCCCTGTGTGAGCCATAGCCATTCTCAGCAACGATGAGGCTGCAAGCTGGCCCTCCCACAAGAACAGCTAAGCTCAACAGGAAAGCCAGCATGACAAGCTCATCCAGGACAATAGCCCAAGAGACTAAGCAGCTTCCAACAGTTCCAACAGCTTCTCTGAACTGCTTCCCTAACAGCCTCTCAAGCTCTGCCTCTTTGGCTGTGGGCAACAATGCTCAGGTGTGCCTCCCACACCCAGTTCTGTGCTAGTTCAGTTCAGCCAGACACAACTTGACCCCCCAGTTGGCAATCCATGACTCTTACCTTGGCATAGCCCTCATGCCTGTTTCCCCATGTGCCCCTCGGTCCTGCTGTACCTGAGTCCCTGAGTCATTGACCCGGTTCCTTTAAAGCTTCCAGATTTTCTGATGATCAAACTCCAGCAGGTTTCTGGCTGTGTAAAACCTTTCTGTGAAGCAATAAGTCTTTCCTGGGGATGCATGCTGGTGCCATAAAGGCAAAAATACTCACAGTGAAATAAAAAGGGCTGATTGATAAATTCAGCAAATTAAAAATGCTACAGTAAAAGACACCTTACCAAGAGTGATGGGATTTTGGAGGTGGGATAAAAAGTTTTATCTTTTTCTATAATAAATTTGAAAAATTTGAACATTTACCATATTTTGTATCAAATGTCTCTCTGGACATTTCTGTTAAATAAAACAATAAAGTGTTCATACCCATTTTATTCACTGAATCCAGTCCTGGGCAACTCTGGCTCCTCCACGAAGTGAAAATGACCATGAAAGTTAAATGTTTTGAATCGATTCAGGAGATCAAGCCAGACACAAGAGTGCAGCTAAAGCCACACAAAACAACATCCAGAACTGCTTCGAAATATGGCAGGAATGATGGGCCTTGGAAATGGAGATAATACTCTGAGGAGGATTTTTAAACATTTTTTTATTGAAGAACAAGTACCAATGAGACAGTTCCAAATCAAATCAGTAGGACAGATTCAACAATTTGTGCATTGCACATTGTTTTCATATTGGCCTTCTGTTGCACAAGGTACATACATGATACTCCATGCCTCTGATCAGTGAATTAAGAGAATGTAGCTGCATATCTATCTTTTTTGTTTCCAAAGCTGAATTATAGTACAGTTTCAAGAACTAATACTTTTTACACTGTTATCTTCCCAGTGGTTAGCCATAGCACAAGAAGCAGACAGGATATCCTGTCCAAACACCAGTAGTACATATGTTTCTTCTCATAGAATTATGCCAAAGCACTGCATATCTATCCTAACTGTACTGTTTATACTAACACAGAATGGTTCTTCCCTTGCATCCCCCTGTTTTGTTTAGTCCTGTCAAAGATGGGTGTTCCATTGTAACTCAATTGTTATAGGTACTTGAATTCAGCAAAATATTCTAACACAGTCCATCAGACCACAATAATAGTGGGTTATCCAAAGAAGTTGTTGACCAGAGCCATCCACAGCTCAGCCCACTATTATGGCCCTATTGTATATACCTCATTTTTATACTTTTCTGCTGGATGGTTAAGACCTAGATAAAGCAAGATTTATATAACAAAAAATGTAACTTTTGTATCTGATGAGGTCAGTCAAGTCCCTGAAGGGTTTATCCTGCAATCCTTTATCTCACTCTGTAGATCCTTTGTCAGTGTCAGCCATATGGATGAGTCACGGCCATTGCTTGACCAGTTTGCTCTCAGTGAAAGCCTGAGAGAAAGTTTTCTCTCCATGTGACTCTCCTCAGGCACACTATAGATCATTAATTACTTTCCTCTATGGCTCCATAATCTCCTTGATCAGAAAATTTGGGACACAACTGAGTTACATGATGTTACAGTACAGGTTCTCCTATGTCCTGAGTCTTCACTGACCTTGAATGGCTAAGGCCAAAATGTTGGCTGACCTTGCAGCCCTTCCATTCTCCAATTTTTGATCTGCAAACTTAGGTTGTTAACCTCTAGAAGAGAAGCTGATTATTACCCTTCAACATATGCAGTACAGTTCACCCTATCTAACTAAATTCTTTTTAGTTGTAGTTTTATCTTTCTATTTGTATTTCTTCTTTGATTTCTTATACTGTGGAGACTACATGATATTTGTACACATGTGTCTGGTTTATTTCACTTAGGAGTATATGATCAAGTGGTAGCCACTTAAATGTAAATGCTTCAAGTTTATCATTCTTTATAGCTAAGTAATACTCCATTGTATAGAAATACCACATCTTTTTCAACCATTCCTCATATGATGGGCATCTTGGTTGTTTCCAAGATTTTGCTATCACAAATTGTGCTGCTATAAACATAGGTACACATGTATCACTATTATATGATGTTTTCAGATTCTCCAGGAAAATTCTCAGTAGGGGGGTAGCCGACTTGAATGGGATTTCCAGTCCTAGTTCTGTGAGGAGTCTCTACACTGATCTCCACAATGGTTGCACCAGTCTACATGCCCACCAGCAGTGGAGAAGTATTCCCGTTTCCCCACATCCTCTCCAGCATTAGTTCTTGGTTGATTTCCTTATGATAGCCATTCTTTCTGGAGTGAGATAGTATTTCAGTGTTGTTTTAATTTGTGTTTCATGGATGGCTAGTGATGTGAAGCATTTTTTCATATATATATTCACTTCTTTAATTTCGTCCTCTGAGAAGTGTGTATTCATCTCAGATGCCCATTTCTGAATTGAGTCTTTAAATTTAAGGGCCCTAATGTATCTTAGTTCTTTATAAATTCTAGAGAGCATACCTTTGTCTGACTGTTTATTAGTTAAATTTTTTTCAAAATTTGTGGGTTGTCTTTTCATGTTGTTGACAATTTCTTTTGACATGCAAAAACTTCCCAAGAAGAGTTGATCCCAGTTGTAAATTCTTTCAATTGTTTCCCATGCAAAAATATGTTTGTTCATGAACTCTTTGCGTACTTCTATGTCTTCAAGAGTTCCTCCTACTTTCTCTTCCAAGAGATTTAGTGTTACTGTTTTAATGTTTCGATCTTTAATCCATTTTTACTTTAGCTTAACGCATGGTGATAGAGCTGGGTCAAGTTTTAGTTTTCGGTATGTAGAAAGCCAGTTTTTCCAGCACCATTTGTTAAAAAGGCTATTTTTCTTCCAGTAAGCTCATTTGGCCCCTTTGTCGAAGATCAGATGGCTGAGTGTGTTCATAGAGGCCTCTGCATCTTCTAATCTATTCCATTGATCCTCAGGTCTATTTTGTTGTCAATACTATGTAGATTTTATCACAGTGGCTTTGTAGTATAATTTCAAGTCAGAAATTGTGATGCCTCCTGCCTTGTCTTTGTTGGCCACGATTGCCTTTGCTATTCTAGGTCTTTTCTGGTTCCAAATAAATTTTAGGATTGATTTCTCTATGTCTGGGAGGTATGTTGGTGGCAGTTTGATAGGGATTGTGTTAAATCTGTACAACAATTTTGCAAGTATGCCCATCTTCATGAAGTTGATTCTTCCTACCCAGGAGCATGCAATATATTTCCATTTTCTGAAATCTTCTATGATCTCTTTTCTTAGGGTACTGTAATTTTCCATGGAAGTATCTTTGGCTTCCTTGGTTTAGTGAATTCCAAGGTATTTCATTTTCCATGGTGCTATTGTAAAAAGTATTGTTTCTATTGTTTCCCTTTCAGTGTGTTTGTTATCTGTGTAGAGGAATGCTATTGACTTTTGAGTATTGACTTTGTATCCTGCTATGCTACTGAATTTATCAGTTCTAGTAGCTTCTTGATGGAGTTTTTTGCATCTTCCAAGTAAAGTATCATGTCATCTACAAATAGTGATAATTTAACTTCTTCTTTACCTATTCTTATTTCTTTTATTTCTCCCTTTTGTCTAATGGCTGTAGCTAATGATTCCAAATCTGTATTGAATAGAAGGGGTGATAGAGGACATCCTTGTCTTGTACCAGATCTTAGAGTAAAAGATTTCAGTTTTTCCCCATTTAGAATTATATTAGCCATTGGGTTGTCATAGATGGCTTTTATTAAATTGAGGTAGAGGCTTTTTTTTTTTTTTTTTTTTTTTTTGTCTTTTTGAGGCAGGGTTTCACTATGCAGTTCAGGCTGGCCTTAAGCTCATTTTGTAGCTCAGGCTGGTCTCGAACTCACAACAATCCTCCTGCCT
The DNA here is from genome assembly GCA_004027165.1 of Ctenomys sociabilis. NCBI lineage: Eukaryota > Metazoa > Chordata > Mammalia > Rodentia > Ctenomyidae > Ctenomys > Ctenomys sociabilis. The sequence goes on along the minus strand of PVKA01001974.1, from coordinate 39,767 downwards.
CAGCCTCCCAAGTGCTGGGATGAGGTAGAGGCTTTCTATTCCAATGTTCTGTAGGACTTTGAACATGAGTGAGTGTTGGACTTTGTCAAAAGCTTTTTCTGCATCAATTGAGATGATCATGTGGTTTTTAGATTTCATTCTATTAATATAGTGTATTACATTGATAGATTTTCAAATATTGAACCGTCCTTGCATCCCTGGGATGAATCCTACCTGGTCATGGTGTATGATCTTCTTGATGATTTGCTGCATTCTATTTGCTAGTATTTTATTGAGTATTTTTGCATCTATATTCATGAGGGAGATTGGCCTGTATTTCTCTTTATTGGTTGTGTCTTTCCCTGGTTTTGGAATCAGTATAAATCTTGGCTCCAGAAATGATTTTGGGAGGACTGTTTCCTTTTCAGTTTCATTGAAGAGTTTGAGGAGTGTAGGGATTATGTTTTCTATAAATTTCTTGTAGAACTCAGCTGTGAATCCATCAAGACCTGGACTTTTCTTTGTCAGCAGGGTTTTTATTATGTTTCATATCTTGTTGGCTGTTATTGGCTTATTGAGAGTGACTATATCTTCTTGATTCAGTTTTGGTAATTTGTACCTTTCGAGGAATCTGTCCATTTCTTCTGTGTCTTCTATTCTGTGATCATAAAGATTCTTGAAGTAGCTATTGATAATCTTCTGAATTTCCACTGGGTCTGTGGTGATTTCTCCATTTTCATTCCTTATTGATTTTATTTGAATTTTTTCTTTCATTTTGTTGATGACATTAGCTAGGGGCTTATTGATTTTGTTTAGTCTTTCAAAGAATCAGCTTTTTCATTCGTTGATTCTTTGAACTGTTTTCTTCATCTCAATTGAATTAATTTCTGCTCTAATCTTTATGATTTCTTCCTGTCTTTGGGCTCTGGGTTTCATTTGCTCTTCCTTTTCTAGATGTTTGAGGTGCAACATTAGGGTGTTTATTTGTTCCCATTCTGTTTTCCTAATGTGTGAGTTCATAGCTATGATTTTCCCTCTAAGAACTGCTTTCATCGCATCCCATAAATTCCGATAAGTTGTGCTTGAATTTTCATTGAATTTAGATATTGTTGAATTTCTTGTTTAATTTCATTTGTGACTCATTGATTACTAAGTAGGGTGTGGTTTAATTTCCATGTATTTAGCAGGTTTTTCCAGTTTCTTTTGTCGTTTATTTCCAGTTTCATTGCACTGTGGTCAGATAGTACAGGATAATTTTTGTTTTCTTGCATATACTTAAGCATGACCTATGGACTAGTATGTGGTCTATTTTAGAAAATGACCTGTGTTTGGTTGGAACACTCTGTATATGTCCACCAGGTCCATTTGTTCCAAGCTCTGGTTCAGTTCTGCTACTTCTTTGCTAATTTTTTGTCTGGTTGACCCATCTTTTTGAGGTAAGGGTGAGTTAAGGTCTCCTGTTAGGATTGTGGTCTTAGATATTAGGGTTTTCATGTCCATTAAGATTTGTCATACATAGTTGGGTGCTCCTGTGCTTCATGCATAGATATTTATGAGTGTTACCTCTTCCTCTTGAATTTTTCCCCTAACCAATATATAGTGACCGTATTTATTTTGTTTAATCATTCTTGATTTGAAGACTGTCTGAGAACAGGATTGCTACTCCTGCTTTTTTCTGAGATACTGGGGCATATAGTATTGTTTTCCATCCTTTGATTTTAAGCCTATCCTATGAATGTCTTTTTGAGTTAAGTGTGTTTCTTGTATACAGCATATTCTTGGGTTTTGTTTCCTAATCCACCATGCCAGTCTATTTCTGTTAACTGGTGAATTGAGTCCATTTACACTGATGGTTATAATTGAAATGTGTTGACTTATGATTGTCATGTTATTACCTGCTGTTGTTTACTCCTTTTTGTTCTGTGTTTAATTGTTTACCCTGTTTAGTGTGTTCTTTCTGTTCTGATTCATGGAGTTATGGTCATTGTGGTCTCTCTCTAGAACATCTTTCAGTAGTCTGTGTAGGGATGGCTTTGTCATCGTGAAATTCTTTAGTTGTTCTTTCCCATGGAAGTATTTCACTTCTCCATCAAACTTGAAAGAGAGTTTTGCAGGGTACAGTAGTCTGGACTGGAATTTGTTTTCATACAGGTCTTGACGAACTCTGCTCCATGCTCTCCTTGCCTTCATGATTTGTGTAGAGAAGATGGCTGTAATTCTGATGGGTTTTCCTTTGAATGTGATCTGATTCTTCTGTCTAGCAGTTTTCAGTATATTATTCTTGTGTTGGGTTTCTGGGATCTTGACTATTATATGTCTCGGTGTGTTTTTACTTGGGTTGAAATTATTTGGTATTCTGTATGCTTCAGTTACCTAAATGTTGGACTGTTTCCTCATATTTGGGAAGTTTTCTGCTATTCTGTCCATGTTCTTCTTATATCATTTGTATTGACTCCTTCATTCTCATTTATGTCAATTAATCTCATATTGTTCATCCTGACATCATCTTGCAGGTGATGGATTATTTTTTTCCTGCATCCTCATTGTTTTGAAGAGATTTTTTCTCACCTGTTCAATAGCTGCACCAGTGTCTTCAAGATCTGAAACTCTGTCTTCACTTTCACTCAAACAGTTTTGTAGACTCATGATTGAGATTTTCTATATCTCTTTGACTCTGTTTTATGCATTCTATTTCTTTTCTGTGTTGCTCATTCCAGGAATCTGTCATATTTCTGATCTCCTCTATGTTTTTATCCATGTCTTCTTTAGAGGTAGCTATTAATTCTTTTACTGAAGAGTTTTTCCTAATTTTCTTTCCTAAATATATTTCGGGAATTGATTCTCTACTTCAGATGCTGTGATTTCAAAATTTTCTTTTTTTTTTTTTTTTTTTGTCTTTTTGAGACAGGGTCTCACTATGCAGTTCAGGCTGGCCTCAAGCTCACTTTGTAGCTCAGGCTGGTCTCGAACTCACAACAATCCTCCTGCCCCAGCCTCCCGAGTGCTGGGATTACAGACATGCACCACCACGCCTGGCCCAAAGATTTCTTTTTTATTTCACAAATTATTTCTGCTCTGATTTCCTCTTAATCTTTCTGCTCTTGTCTGTTTGCTTGCGATGCTATTAATTCATATGTTTCAGGTAGAATAGTATTCTCTGCACTTGTTCTGGGTGGATATTGGGTTTCCCCCATACGTTTCTGGATTTGATTCATTACTTGTGATGCTATGTGTTCAAAAATTTCTTTTTTTATTTCAGGTGTTAATTCTGGTCTCTAGAGTTCCTCTATACCTTTCTGCTGTTGTTTCTTTGCTTCCATATCTGTTAATTCATTCACTTCAGGTATGCTATTGTCCTCTGCACTTATTGTTGGGCTCGAAGCCTGAGATTGCCTTTTGCTCCTTGTCTTTATCATTATGTATAGCATTGACCTCTGACCTTTGTTGTAGAGTTTTGGTGCATTTACAACCTTTGCACATAATAAGATTTGGGTGCCAGTCTATTACATTTGAGATTATCCAGCTATGCCTGGCCTGGATCTAGCTGTTATGTTCAGTTCCTTTTTGCTGCTGCCCTTCTGGTACAACTGTGAGCCTGTCGTTCTCCTCTGTTGTGTCCCTGGCCCAGGGGGCACCAAGGAGCACAGAAGCTCTCCCTCATACTCACCAGGCTGGGCACAGGTGGATTACTTGGTGGGCTTCGAGGCAGGGGCTCCAGGGAGTTATAGCATGGTACGGCTTGGGGTGGATTGCCTAGAGAGTCTCAGAATGTCTCGCTGGCTCAGAGGTCTTGGGGACGGGGGTCTGGATGGTGCTGGCTGCTGGACGCGGTCCTGGAAGCTGATAGTTCTCCCACACACTCACCAGTCTGGGCGCGGGTGGATAGGGTACCAGAAGAGCCATAATAGTTCTCCCTGAGGAGGATTAATCAGGTGTCTTTTATTGAAATAAATTTTTCAAAGTTTCATTGTTGATATTATGTTTTGCTCATGCTGCATAGCTTCTGAGGCAGGGAATGCTACACCTGTTCCAATAAAGAGATTTTGTTCTGTCTGGCTTTAAGAATTAGTCTGAGAGAAAGCATTTGCATACCAGAACACTGGAGTTTTGGTTATTTGAGTCTTTATGGAAATAGCAGGACAGAATATTTTATCATAATATTTTATTGTAAAATAAAATGTTACAGCTCCGTTGAGAAATTCAAAATGATTACTTACCCTGATGGTGACATTGTGCCATTTTTCTTTCTCCAGAAGTATCCTACATCAGTTGTGGCCACTGGAACAATACAGCTGTGGTCAAAGGGCAGTCATGGTAACAAAACACCCCTGGGCTAAGGGGTCAAAGGTCAGGGAGGGTCCTTAGGGTCGTTAGGGTCAGGTGCAGATTCTGCTGCACTTGCCTTGAGGATTTCTCTGTAATGCCATTAAATTTCTGAACTTATCCTTCTATGTAGTTGTCAGCATCCTGGGGATAGTTATAAATCAGAAATAAAGCTGAAGTCAGCAGCTTGCTGATTGGCTCTCACCCTACAGCTGTTAGTGTAGAGCTGAGCCCCAGACCCAAGCTTTTTGGCTTCGGATAAACTCAGTGTTCCTTCCCTTGCTGACTCTGACCTGTATGAGATTGGTAAGAGTGAAGGACACTGGGACTCAGCTCCCAGGCCACAGGCTCAAGTAACCCCTGTACCTCCTGGGACCACATAGGAGAAGGCCCAGTAGCCATGTGTCCAGGCCTGGGTATTCACTGGCTGCTGGAACTGCACTGGGCTCTCTCAAATGGTGCCTCACAGCACTGAGGCTTCAGAGCTGCTGCCAGCCACATAGGGGCCAGCACTCATCCTGCAGATGAGTGCAGTGGCCTGTGGGTATGTAGGTTGTCTTGTGTTAGCCGGTGCCTCTAGGATGCAACAAACACTGCCTGAAAAGAGAAGGGCAGGGTGGGGAGAGAGAAGAGGGAAAAGGAGAGGAAGAGCAAAGACATTTCTTTTATTTATTCATTTTGTCACTGCAACTGAACTTGGCAGCCTGGCACGTGTGTTATAAATCCTGCAAGCACAGATGAGTGAGAGTAGAGTAGTCCCTGTAATTCAGCAGATACTTGTTGAGGACCTGTGCTGTTGGGCCCTGCTCCAATACACAATAGATCTTCATGGCCAAACAGATCTTTGTTTTCCTGAAGTTTACATTCTAGCTAAGAGGCAAATCAGAGTGGGAAATGTGATAAGATCTAATTTTTATAGTATGTTAGAAGGTGCCATGTGCCATGGAGAGAAGCAAGAGAAACCAGTGGGTACCTGGCAGTGGGGTCAGGGCTCCAGCCCAGGGGAGACAGCTGTACCTACAGGTGGTCATCACTGGCTTTTCTGAGGTCAGGTTGGGCTTGAAGGAGATCAGTGGGGAGGCAGATAGCTGTGGGGAAAATGTGTAGGCTGAGGGATGTCATGAGAAAAGGTCTCAAAGTGACAGTTCACTCAGTCCCAGCAGGAGAGCAGGAGGTGGGCTGGTGTGGCTGGCATGGCCAGTGTCAGGGAGAAGAAAACATGGGCCCAGAGGGTCAAGGAGGCCTGTGAGCCACTGGCAGGCCTTTACCCTTTACTCTTAAGTTAAAGGAGGTGTGGGAAGTTCGGGAACACAGGAATGATACGTGTTGGCTGACGTATGGGAAGGATCAACCACATCTCTGAGTTTACTTTAGGACAGCAAGTGTTGAAATGCAGGCCTGGTAGGTGATGTCAGCCTCAGACAAGACATGGCCCTGGCTCTGGCTAAGACAGCAGTGACGGACGGGGTGACCAGTGGGTGCAGTTAGGATACTTTGAAAGTAGGATTTTCTATTGAGGTGCACGAGGTTTGGATGAATGACACAAGATATCAAAAGGAAGCCAAGGATGTTTCTGGTGTTTTTTTGACCTGCAACTCTGATAATCTAATAGCCTGGTAGGGAGATGAAATTACTTTAAAATTCGTGCCAGTGAATGCCTAACGACAAGGTATAATGTCAAACATTTGGAGGCAAAGGACCATGTGTTTAATTTCCTGGGGCTTCTGTGATAAAGCACCACAGGTCGGTAGCTTATAGTGATAGAAAGTGATTTCCTGATATACCGAAGACTCACATTCTGAAATCAAACCATCGGTGAAACTCTTGGAAATGTACCTTCTCCAGTGCTGGTGACCATGGGATCTCCACGGGTCCTTCACTCACAGGTACTGTCTCTGGCACGTGTGACTCCCTCCCGCCTTCTCTCTGTGTCTGCGTTTTCCCGTCTTTATGGATACTGGTCATATAGGATTGAACATTGACCTCAGCCAGTCTGACTACATCGTAACTGAGTATATCTGTAATCTTTTCCCGTCTTTATGGATACTGGTCATATAGGATTGAACATTGACCTCAGCCAGTCTGACTACATCGTAACTGAGTATATCTGTAATGGAGCTATTTTTAGCTGAGGCCACATTTTGAGGTTTCAGGAACTGGGATTTAAGTATGTCTTTCGGGAGGACACACTACAATCCCGCTTTTCTGGCTTTGAGTGGAGCTTGGAAGCTTTCCTGAGGATGAGGGCTGGGGATCAGATTTTAAGGAGAATGAAAAGTAAAGAGTTTGCCAGGCACAGGGTTGATAAAGAAGAGGGAAAAGAATTCAAGGTCAAAGGGAGCCATGTAGGTGGTGCTCGAGGACAAGAGACAGGGCGTGCAAAAGCCCTGTGGTGATGGAGAGCATGTGCACTTGAGGGCCAGCGAGATGTGACACCCACAGGAACCAAAATAGCTTTGGAATCATGGGCGAAGTGTTGGAAAAGTTGTGGAGGAAGAGAACGTCGTGCCACTCTGGGAAGGCAACGTGGCAGCGCAGCTGCTCTGTGAGCCCTTGCGGGAGTGTCCGCGGACGTTGAGCGTTCTTCCACCCTTAGACACAGCAGATCAATTCTTGACCACAAGATGCATCAGTGCGTACCCAGGAGCACATGGGTGGGAACGACAATTCCCACATGACGCTTGCTGTCCCAAGCCCATTCAGTCAATGGGAAGGTACTTTGGGCATCATGCAGTGTACGCTATACAGCAGCGAAAACGACTGAATTGCTGAATCAGTGAATTTCCCAGAAAGAACACTGAACCAAAGAAGCCAGGAGCGAAAAAGTAGTTAGGGTAAAGCTTACTTATGTAACATTTAAAAACAGAAGGCTAAAAAAAAAAGAAAAGGAAACCTAGGGCCAGGCCAGGGATATAGCTCAGTGGCACAGCACTTGTTTGGCAAGCATGTGGTCCTGAGTTCTAATCCTGGTACTACAAAAGAAAAAAGGAAAATCAGTCTAGAACAATGGAAATCTGAGTAGTGGTCAGCTTTGGAGAGAGATGGTAGAGTCTGGAAGGTTCATCTGCACGGTCCTGGGACATCTTGTCTGGGGTGTGGCTATGTGAGTTCATGCCCTGCCCTTTATAAAGACATGTTAAACTGCACACTTAGGATTTGTGCACTTTCCTGTATGTACTTGAAAATGCAGAAAAGCTTGACAGAAAGCTCGTAAATCAAAGAAGAGAAATGTGTTTGATTAACTTCTAAAAATGAGTGTTAACGATACTGCAGCTAACCAATAAGAGAGTCCCAAAATAAATGGGTGTGCTTATGACCAGCTGATCTTTGGCAGCAAGAATGCCCATACTGAAAGCAAATCTGCAATGAAATGGTGCTGGGGAACCTGGAAATTTATATTCAGAAGAAATAAACATGACTATTTCTCACCATTTAAAACAACAACATTCCCTTTTTATTGTTTAGTTTTGTCAGAAATGGGTATTCTATTGTCATTTAAATATTGTAGGTGCATGAATTCAGCAAAGTATTCCAATATAGTCCAGTAGTCCATAATAGTAGTGGGTTATCTGTAGAAGTGGCAATGTCAGAAGTTGTTGACTTGAACAACTCAGCATATTAATATGGCTTTACTTTTTATACCTTGGTTTTATACTTTTCTGCTGGATGGTTGAGACCAAGGTAAAGCAAGACTTATATAACAAGAAATGTAACTTTTGTATCTGACAAGGTCAGAGAAAAAGGGAATACAAATGAAGGACCATTCTTAATAGCTGAGTAATACTCCATTATATAGAAATACCACATCTTTTTCAACCATTCCTCATGTGATGGACATCTTGGTTGTTTCCAAGATTTTGCTATCACACATTGCGCTGCTATAAACATAGGTACACATATATCTCTATGATACAATGTATCCAGATCCTTTGGGAAAATTCCGAGTAGGGGGATAGCAGGCTTGAATGGGATTTCTACTCCTACTCTTTTGAGGAGTCTCAACACTGACCTCCACAATGGTTGTACCAGTCTATATTCCCACCAGCAGTGGAGAAGTGTTTTTTCCCCACAACCTCTCCAACATTTGTTGTTGGTTGATTTCCTTATGATAGCCATTCTTTCTGGAGTGAGATGGTATCTCAGTGTTGTTTTTATTTGCATTTCACGAATGGCTAGTGATGTGGAGCATTTTTTCATATATTCGCTTCTTTATCTTTTTGAGACAGGGTCTCACTATGCAGTTCAGGCTGGCCTTAAGCTCACTTTGTAGCTCAGGCTGGTCTCGAACTCACAACAATCCTCCTGCCTCAGCCTCCCGAGTGCTGGGATTACAGGCATGCGCCACCATGCCCGGCTTATATTCGCTTCTTTAATTTCATCCTCTGAGAAGTGTGTATTCATCTCAGATGCCCATTTCTGAATTGGGTCTTTAAATTTGAGGACCCTGTTATATCTTAGTTCTTTATAAATTCTAGACAGTAGTAAAATCATGATGTGTGTGTATAGACAGTACAGTTGGGATAGACAATGCTGTGCTTCTACATAATTCTATGAGAGGCAAGATCTGCACTAATGGTGGTTGGACAGGATATTATGTCGGCTTCTAGTACTACGGTCACCCACTAGGAAAATAATTATTGAATTTTTGATATAATTCAGGTATAAAAAAATAAGTAAGCAGCTACACTCTTAATTCACTGATAAGAGATATCTGCTAAAATAATATCTGTAAATATAATATCATGTATGCACATTGTACAATACCAAAACGTTATGAAAATAGTTTGCAATGTATTTATTTATCGAATCTGTATGGGTAAGGTGTCTTGAAACTGTCTGACATTTGTACTTCAATAAAATAAAAAAAAACAACAACAACAAATGAAGGACCATTTTGTATCTGTAAGTACAAAATAGTTAAGATACATGAATAACTACTTTCTCTTAATTCAATGAGAAGAAAGATTTGTACTAATAGTGTTTGTGGACAAAGTATCATATCTGCATCTTGTACCATGAATACAAAGACAACAACATGCAATGTATTAATTGTTGAAACTGTCCTACTAATCCGTTTTGAAACTGTCTCATTGCTACTTGTTTCCCAATAAAATTAATTTAAAAAAATCAGTGGGGGGGCCAGGGAGATGGCTCAGTAGAATGAGTGCTTCTCTGGCAAGTGCAAGGATCTGAGTTCAATCCCTGGTTCCGCAAAAAAAAAAAAAAAAAAAAAATCAGTGGGATGACCAAATAGTTCAGTGGATTAAAATGTGTAAAAGCAGGCTCAGGGGCCAGGGGTTTGATTTCCAGGCCTATTGTGCTGGTCCCACCCCTGGGGCACAGAGATGGCAATTGAGACTGGGCATGGTGGCACGTACCTGTAATCCCAGCTCTTGGGAGGCTGTAAACAGGCAGATCACTATGAGTCTGATCTAGTAGTGAGACCCTGAACACCCTGTAGACCCCTCCCTAAAATACAAAAAACAAAAACCAAAAACCAACCAACCAACCAAACAAACCAACAACAGCAACTCAAAAGAATCAAAAACTTAAATATAAGACCTGAAACTGTAAAACTATTAGAAGAAAGCATAGGGTAAATGCTTTCAAACATTAGTCAGGGCAAAGACATTTTTAGCTATAACCTTACTAGCATGGGCAACAAAGACAAAAACTGGAAAAAAAATGAGTTTATATCAGACTAAAAGCTTCTGTACTGCAGAAGAATGAATTGGTAGAAAGAAGAGAGAACCTACAGAAAGAGGTAAAAGATTTGTGAACTCTTCATCCAAAATGAGATTAATTGCCAGAATATTTAAGAATTTAAAAACCTCAACAGCAGAAATAAATATAAGTAAAAAAGTGAGAAAATGACCCAAATAGACATTTCTCAAAAGAGGATATAAAATGAGCAGAAAGGAAATGAAAAAAATGGTCAGAGTCGCTGATCAGGGAAAAACAAGTCCCGACTACAGTGAGATATCGTCTTCCCCCAGAGGGGATAGTTATTGTCAAAAAGCGAAAAATTAACAAATGCTGGTGAGGGTATGGAGAAAGGGGAATTCTCAGACACTACTGTTTGGAATGTTGTGAGTCATTATGGAGAAAACAGGATGGAAGTCTCTCCAAAACTAGGTACAAAATTACCCTAGGATCTAGCAGTCTCACTACTGGATGGATATATGAAGATACTGAAATCAAACTGTGTGGAAGAGACATCTGTACCCAAGGGTCTGCTGCAGCACTATTGAGCCAAGATATGCAACAGTGGAATTGCCTATCAATGGATAGATGGGTAAGGAACATGTGTTATGCAGTGTATATAATGGAATATTATTTGGCTAGAAAAAGAATGAAATTCTGTCACTTGCATTCACATGGGTAGAATTAGATATTGAGTGAAATAATCCAGGCAGGACAATGACAGATACTACAAAGTCTTACTCAGATGCAGAAGCTAAAGAATTGGTCTTAAAGGAGTAGCAAACAGAACCTGGACACTATGGTACACCCCCATAATCCCAGTGCTCAGGAGGCTGATGCAGGAGGGTCACTGTAGGTTCAAGACCAGCCTGGGCTACAGAGTGAGTTCAAGACCAGCCTGAACTGGATGGTGAATCTCTTAAAAAAAAATAAGGAAGATGTAGCAAATAGAAGAGTGGTTATCAGCGACTAGGAAGGGTGTGAAGGAAGGATGGTGGAGGCATGCTAGTGGGCCTAGGGCTGCAATTGAATGAGAGGAATAACTTCTGATGTTCAATAGCATGGTAGGATGACTATGGCTGACAATTGATCAAATATTTCAGAACAGGTAATAGGATTTATTTATTGTTCCCAATACGATGAAATGACATATGTCTGCCCTAATTATCCCAATCTAATCATTGCACATTATATGCACATTTTGAAAGGTCACAACTGTATCTTATAAATATGTAGAATTACTATGTTGCAGTTAAAAAGGAAAATAAAACTAGATGTTAAGAACGATGTAATAAAATCAAAGAAAATTATAATTAAAGAAAAAAGAATAAAATAATAAATGATATCAGATGATGAAGAAGAGGCTCTGGAGCAGAATAAAAAATATAATGATTTCATTGCTGCCCATAGTGGAGAGTTAATAGGTACTTTCCAAACTATAGAATTAAGTATCTTCCATAAAAAAGGAAGGCTACAGAATTACAGACATTTACAATTTTCAGAGGAAACATGGACTCAAAGGAAAGAAAGCAGGTCAGTAGATAAAGATAAAACAAAAGCCAAAAAAAGCAGTAAAAATAGAACATCTAAGAAAAGTGGGTGACTCAGACAGAGAGCATCTGCTGGTGCGCTAAAGGACCCCACTCACCTATTAATAGAAGGAAACTTGGGCTCTCTGCTCAAGGGAATTTAGTCCTGGTTCTCAGCAGGTACGTACCTGACAGAGAGGAAATCATGCTTGTGGCCCCAGTGGCTTCCAGCTGTGGGGTGCCTATTCTGTGTCAGAAACCAAACAAAATACACATGACTTTTGTAGCCTCAAAAACTCTTATCATGCGGATTCTAGCTCTGTTCCTATTTTGCAGATGGATCTAACTGCAGGTATTTAAGTCAGCCAGGATGGAACTTCCGCTGTGTGGTCTCCAGGGCTGTGTTGAGTGTGGCTGCCTCTGTAGAGCCCCTGGGCCACAGTCTCTTGTATGTGTCGCTGACAAGTGAATCAGTGATTGTTTTGGGAATTAAACTTATTCTGTGCCTATAGGATTTGATGGCCAAGGGTTTTTTTTTCCCATTTTAGTTGAGTGTTATTGCAAAAACATTCTTTACTGTCCCTTTCAATGAGTGTATTTCTTCCTGTATTCTTTCCTTTTCTTTTATTGAGAAACAAATAGCAGCGAGACAGTATCAAAACTGATTAATAGGACAGTTTCAATAATTAATACGTTGTACTTTGTTATCTTCTTAGTGGTTATCCATAGCACAAGAAGCAGACAGGATATCCTACCAGACACTGTTAGTACAAATCTTTCTACTCATTGAATTAAGCAAAAGTAGCTGTATATCTATCCTAACTATTCTGTATATACAAATACAAAATGGTCCTTCCCTTGTATCCCCTTTTTTGGTTTAGTCCTGTCAGAGATGGGCATTCCATTGGCATCTAAATACTCTAGGTGCATGAATTCAGCAAAACAATCCAGCACAGTCCAGCAGTCCACAATAGTAGTGTCCCTATTAGACCATCGCAGTAACCCACAAAGTTTCAGCCATCATTTCTAAATGTTTTCTCTCGAAAACCACCACTTTATTCTGTTTCACTCTGGCCCCAGGCTACATGGGCAGAGTAGCAGCTGTAGGCCAATTATCTCAGAATTGCTAAGTAGTTACACGTGTTTGCATATGACTTTTTAATTTGCTTCCAGATGTTTCTGCCTACAGACAACTTATGATGATTAGCTCAGCCAAGCAGATCCATGGCTCCCCCGTAGCCCAGTGCCTTTGAAATTCACTGAGCTCAGTTTTAAAGCACCATAAAACAAAGCTCTTTCTGTCCTGCCTAGCACGCAGTAGACACTTGTTAGGCACCTGTAAAATGCAGGAAAAAGCAGTAGGCTTTGTATCCTCCAAGCTCTCACTTGTGTACCCCACACTTCTTTATTAGTGCAGGTTGGCGGTGCACTCTATTTACGTCTCTTGTGAGAAGTCAGTATATGAACCAACTGCATCTTGGTCTTTTTTTCACCTCCTGCCTTCTCTTTTCTCCTGCTTCCCACCATCTTTTCGTCCCTTTCTTTTCTGAGAAGTATCTGTCTTTCTGTTTCCTATTATCTTTTATTTTGTCATAATTTGGGTTTGTCGTATAAGGGAAACCATGCGATATTTATGCCTGTGTGTCTGATTTACTGTATTTTTCTTTATGCTGTGGTGCAGCCATTTTCCTACAGCTGACTTAGGTCTGTTTTTTTTTTTTTTTTAAGTGGCAGATTTGTACCACATTGCGTACAAATACCACATTTCTTTGTGCACTCGTCATTGATGGACGTATTGGCCACTTTCAAGATTTAGCAATTATAAATTGTGCTGTTATAAATCTGGGCATGTATGTATAACTGTAAAACGATGTCTTTGCCATTTTTGGGAAGACACCTAGAAGGGGAAGAGCTGGGTCAAGTGGAATTTCTAGTGTCAGTGTTTTCCATAGTGATTGTACCAGTTTACATTGCCAGCAGCAGTGACGAAGAGTCCCCCTCACCTCTCACCTCTGCAGCACTTATTATTTGTTTTCTTGATGATGGCCATTCTTTTAGGGGTAAGATGAAATCTTAGTGTTGTATTACTTTGCGTTTCTTTAATGGTCGGTTAAATATTTCTTCATTTCACTTTTTCTGGGAAGTGTCTATTCATTTTACTTACCCATTTTTAGATTAGATGTTTTCTTGTGGGAGTATCCTTTTTTGAGTTTATATATATCCTGGATATTGGTCTTCTACCTGAGGAATGACGACAATGTGTTTTTCTCATTCCGTAGGTTGTCCTTTTACTGTGCTGATTGTTGCTTTTGATGTGCAGATTTTTAATTTTATATGACCCATTTTTTGACTGGCAGTACTATTTCCTGTGTACCTGGCATTCTGTTCAGAAAATCTTTGCTTCTGCCTATGACTTCAAGAGTTTTTCCTATTTTATCTTCTGGCAGATTAAGTGTTTCTATTGTAACTTTTAGTTCTTTGACCCATTTTGATTTTATTTTAGTGTATGGTGGGAGGTATAGTTTGGACTTTATGCATGTGGATAGCTGGTTTTCCCAACATCATTTATTGAAGAAGTGAATTTTTCTCCGGAGTTTGATTTGGGCCCCTTTGCTAAGGATCAGTTGCTGGATGTGTCTGTGTTTGCTCCTGCATGTTCTGTTTTGTTCCACTGCTTCTCATGTCTGCTTTTTGTACCTTGCTGTTTTAATCACAGTAGCTTTGTGATATAACTTAAGTGTGGGATTTGCTCATTACTTAGACTTGCTTTTCTATTCTGGGTCTTTTCTAGTTCCATATGAATTTGAGCATTAATTTTCCTAGTTCTGTGAAGAATGCATTTGGTAGGGGCTGGGGAGATATCTCAGTAGAATAAATGCTTGTTTGGCAAGCGCCTGAGTTCAATCCCCAGTACTGCAGAAAAAAAAAAAAAAAAGAATGCATTTGGTCTTTTGATTTGGGTTGCATTAAATCTGAGCGTCAATTTTAGAATTATGGCCATTTTTATTAGATTGGTTCTGCCTATCCAAGAACAGTTCTTGTGTAGAACAGGGGTAAGACTTAGGACATTGAGGCAGGTGCTTATGCCACTGAGCTGTATTCCTGGCCCTCCATTTTCCAATGTCTTCTTGGATTTATTTTCTCAAAATGCTGGAGTTTTCACTTTCTTAGGTTAACATTTATGTATTTCACTTTTCTTGGGGCTATTGTGAATGGCATTTTCCCCTATTTTGTTTTTCAGTGGGTTCATCATTGATGTATAGGAATACTACTGACTTTTGTGTGTTGATTTTGTATTCTGCTACCTTGCTGAATTTTTTTAAATTATAAGAGTATTTTGCTTGAAGTTTTAGGTCACCTGTATAAAATGTCTTGTCATCTGCAAAATATGAAAATGTGACTGCCATCTCTACTGTATGTATCCCTTTTATTTTTTCCTCTTGCTTGAATTTTCTGGCTAATATTTTGATTGCTATAGTGAACAGGTGTGATGATAGTGGACATCCTTGTCTTGTTCCTTGTTTTCTAAGGCCTTCTGTTTTTTAAATTGGAATGTAGTTTTGTATGAAAGTAGATAAAGAAACCAGTAGTTAGTGTGTTAAAAGAATTATAACAAAAATAGGCTCCCTGTTAATGTATGCTACCTTCCATCTCTCCCCTTGATTGATGTCAAGTGCTGTGAATAGGGCAACTACTTTGAACTTCTAAATTGTATCTTTGGGAATTTAAATCTTTATTTCTAAATCTGTTGTTTTGCAATATTAATATGCATTGACTTACAAAGTTGTGACTATCTTTGGGATTCTTATTATAATGTCAAGCTATCAGCTCATTGTTATTAATCTTTACTCTTTAATATTTCCAGTAAAATTTATCTAATTTTTTGATAAATTTATACTTAAGGCTTTTATTTTTATGACTACAATATTATTCTTTTCTGAACCAAGAAATAATACAATTTTGAGCCAAGAAAACTCACTTTGTAATATTTCTTTATTTTTTTGTTTTCCTAGAATTGCTTAGGGTGTTAACAACACCTCTTCTTCATATCCCACAACAGGGTTGGGTTTATAAAATACCCTTTAATGTAGTTTTATATAAGGCCAACCCTGGTGACTAATTTTTAGACTTTTTTTTTCTCTGTAGACATTCCTTGCAGAGCCCTCGCTATGGCATTGTAAATAAATTGTTCATTGCATCTCCTGCATACAGCTACTATCCTGGGACTTTCTTCATTATCCTTTGAAATTCCCTTCTATGCGGGAACTCCTGATTTTGCACCTGGTAGATTATTCTCTGTGGTTCTGCTCTATTTCTGTGGAGTGCATCCTGTAGTAGCTTCATGGAAATGGTGCCCAATAAATAACATTTTTGAAGATTTAATTAATCCATGAATATATTCACACTTGACAGTTCTGCTGAGTAGGAGATTCTAGGATGAAATGTTTTTGAGAATCATGATTTTGAAAACATGGTTTCTCCATTCTTTCAGTTTTAAACATCGCTGCTAAGAATTCTAGTATCATTTTTGTTCCTCTTCCTTTCTTTCATGTATTTGTGTTGCCCTCTGCTTTCTCTTTGGTAGCTTTTGGTAACCATCTCTTTTCTTTTGATATTTGACAATGATATGCTTTAGTTTGCTTGTTATTCTGATTATTTCTTAGTGTGTTCTGGTGGCTTATGCCTTTCATGTCTGTGAAATTATCTTTCTATTAGGTAGTTTATCCCCCTAAATTTCTTCTGGATTTCATTCTTCATTCCTACTTTTCTCTGTTTTTGTATTCCTTTCATTTATTGAGAAATTCCATTAAGTTTCTCTTTCTGACTTTTCTATGGATTTTGTTTTAGGTTAGCTTTCTTAATTTTCTTACTTTTCTCTCTCTTTTTTTAAAAGAGTCTCCTGTTCTGGTTTCATGTAAGATTTTTCTAGACATATTACTTACTACTTCTTTGAAGTTGTCTCATGTGCTCTGCTATGCTTTGTTTTTATTTTTTTTTTTCTGTTATAAGCCTGGTTGCATCACTCTAGGAGTGGGGACAGAAGGTTGGAACATCTTATCTTTTAATATGATGACATCTGCTGAAATCTACCACACCCCATTTGCCTTCTTCTCTGCCTGTTGGTGCACTATCCAGAGCCTCTACTGTTCAGGACTTTTTATAGAACAAATTTCAGATCTTCTATAGAGTGGGTATGAAAATGTGGGGCTCTAGTTATTCGCTTATACAAACATATTGAGAGGGAATTTCCTGAAATGCAGATTCTGGGCTTTTTGCTAAGATCTCCATTCTGTGTTTTCTCTCAAGTCTCATGGCTTGTTGTCCTTAGTGCACCAGTTTTACACTTCTGTCTTTCATTGAGTCTTTCAAGAGACCCTCATCTGATTTTTCCACCTTTGTGCATTGTAATGCAGGATTATAGATGTCTTCTAGTTTTAGGTGAAAGTTGTAGTTTTTTTTTTTTTTTTTTTTTTTTTTTTTTTTTTTTTTTTTTTTTTTTTTTTTTTTTTTTTTTTTTTTTTTTTTTTTTTTTTTTTTTTTTTTTTTTTGAGGGTTCATGTTTGAGTAACACAGAAAACTAACATGTTTCTTTTATCATCTTGAAACAGAAATTTATTTGATTGATCTTAAACAAATATTTTCATGTTTTCTCTTTGCTGCATACTGAATAATTCCCCCACTTATCTTGCACAAAATCGAG
Source organism: Ctenomys sociabilis (assembly GCA_004027165.1). Lineage (NCBI taxonomy): Eukaryota > Metazoa > Chordata > Mammalia > Rodentia > Ctenomyidae > Ctenomys > Ctenomys sociabilis. The sequence continues at coordinate 22,532 of PVKA01001974.1, read as the reverse complement.
TCTGTTAAGTATGTTACTTTTTAAAATAATTTTATTGAGAAACAAATAATGAGACAGTTTCAAAACCGATTAGTAGGACAGTTTCAATAATAAATACATTGCATATTGTTGTCTTAGTGGTTATTGATTGTACAAGATGCAGACATGATATCTTCTCCACAAACACTATAGAACAAATTTTTTATTCATTGAATTAAAAGAATGCAGCTGTATATCTATCCTAACTATTTTGAATATACAGATACAAAATGGTCACTCATTCGTATCCCCTTTTCTTGTTTAGTTTTGTCAGAGAAGAGTATTCCATTGTCATTTAAATATTGCAGATATGTGAATTCAGCAAAATATTCCAATATAGTCCAGCAGTCCATAATAGTAGTGGGATATCCACAGGACTGGCAATGTCAGAAGTTGTTGACTGAGCCTTTTACAGCTCAGCCTATGAATGTGTTGTTACTTTTTTATACATCATTTTTATACTTTTCTGCTGGATGTTTAAGACCAAGATAAAGCAAGACCTATATAACAAGAAAGGTAACTTTTATATCTGATAATGTCTGTCAAGTCCCCTCAGGATTTATCTTGAAACATTGTACTGCACTCTGTAAATTCTTTGTCAGTAGAATTTAGAACTATGTGGATGAGTCATGGCCATTGCTTGACCTATTTTCTCTCTGTGAAAGCCTGAGAGAATGTTTTCTCTCCATGTGATTCTCCTAGTTACATTATACATCACTGATCACTTTCCTCCGTGGCTCCATAATCTCCTTGAACAGAAAGGAGTTTCATGATGTTACAGTACAGGTTCTCCTATGTCCTGAGGAGTCTTCACTGACCTTGAAAGGCTAGGACCAAAATGTTGGCTGTCCTTGTAGCCATTCTTTTCCTTTAAATTTTTGATTTGCAAACTGATGTTGTTAGCCTTCCAGAAGAGAATCTTATTATTACCTTACAACATATGCAGTTGGGTTTAACCTAACTATCTGTCAGAATAACAAAACATCTTAGGCATAACATAGAACAGGTGTGTTCCATCAAGTACTGATTAAACTTTAAGTCCCTACAGAATATGAAGAAAAAATTAAAAAAATAAAAAATTTAAAAAATATGAATAAGCAATTATATATTTTTACTCAGAGATTTAGAAATCTAACCATATATAGCATTGTAGCAGGACAATCCTGTGACTTTTTTCTTGTCTCTTTTTTTCATTTATTACCCTTTTTTTTTTTAAAAAAAAATACATTTACTTGAGAGACAGTATGGCAATAACTGATATGTCATAACAAGCAGTATGTATTTAGAAGACAAGAGTGACAGGCATTTCAAGCGTGAGTCTACTATTACACATTGCTATCTTCAGTGCAGTTGTTTAGCTTACCGGTATCAGCATATACAGTTAGTCAGTGTGAGATTAACTGCTAGGTTCAAAAACCTGCTGATGTTTCTCAGGATCATTGCCTTAACAAGACTTAATTGCATATGACATAAGTGCCTTGGGAAAATTATATTAATTCTCAATGTATTTGCTACTATAGTGGGGAGAATCACATCACCTTAGTGGCATTTTCAAGGCTAGTTTATATTTTAGAGAGTCAAGCCTTTATTTTTTTATTTTTTCCATAATTTTATTGAGAAACAAATAGCAATGAGACAGTTTCAAATCAAATTAATCGGACAGTTTCAATAATTAATACATTGCATATTGTTTTCTTAGTGTTTATCCATTGTATAAGATGCAGACATGACATCCTGTTTACGAACACTATTAGAACGAATCCCTCATGCTCGCTTTGGCAGCACATATCCTAAAATTAGAACGAATCCCTCTATTCCTTGAATTAAAATGTAGCTGTATATCTATCTTAACTATTTTGAATATACAGATACAAAATGGTCATTCTTTTGTATCCCTCTTTTTTGTTTAGTTTTGTCATTTAAATATTGTAGGTTTGTGAATTCAGCAAAATATTGCAGTGGTCCATAATAGTGTTGGGTTTTTCATATGACTGTCAGTGTCCAAAGTTGTTGACTTGAGTCTTACAGCTCAGCATAATAATACGGCTTTACTTCTTATACTTCGTTTTTATACTTTCCTGCTGGATGGTTAAGACCAAGAGAAAATAAGACCTATACAACAAGAATAGTAGCTTTTGTATCTGATAAGATCAGACAAATCCCTTCAGGATTTATCCTGAAACCCAGTACTATACTTTGTAGCTCCTTTGTTAGTGTCAGCTGTGTGGATGAGGCAGGGCCATAGCCTGACCAATTTGCTGTCTGTGAAAGCCTCAGAGAATGTTTTATCTCCATGTGACTCTCCTTAGGCACAATTCTACATCATCAGTCACTTTCCTCTGTGGCTCCATAATCACCTTGATCAGAAAATTTGGGGCACAACTGAGTTGCATGATGTTACAGTACAGGTTCTTTATGTCCTGGGTCTTCACTGATCTGGAAAAGCAAGGGCCAAATATTGGCTGTCCTTGAGGCCCTCTTTTTGCTCTAGTTTTTGTTTTGCAAACTTATGTTGTTAACTTCCAGAAGAGAGGCTTATTGTCATTACCCTACAACCTAGGCTGTTGAGCTTAACTTCACTATCTGTTTGAATATCAAACATCTTAGGCATATCATGGAACAGGTATTGTTAATCAAGTATCGATATGTTAAACTTTAAGTCCCTACAGAATATGATGAAAAAAAATTAAAAATTAAAATATATTTTAAAAAATAGGAACAAACACATATTTTTACACAAAAGTTTAGAAATCTAACCATATACAGCATTGTAGCAGGACAGTCCCATAACACCCCTTTTCCTGTCTCCTACCTTCATTCACCATCTCTTTCCTTTTTAAAGAAACATCTACCTGAGAGACAGCATGGCAGCAACTGGCGTGTCATGACAAGCAGCACATATTCAGAGGATCAGAACGACAGGCACTCCAAGCATGACCCTACTATTACACATTGCCATCTTCAGTGCAGTTGCTCAGTTTACAGATATCAGCATATACAGTTAGTCAGGGTGAGAATCCTTCCAATTAACTGCTAGCTTTGAAAATCTTCTGAAGATTCTCAGGATCATTGCCTTACTCATCTTGTACATATAAATGTATGGCTTTGCTCTGTCATGTTTCCTAGCTCTTTTCCTTGCTCTCTCTTCATTGTCTAGTTCTCAAGTTCTCACTGTCCCTTTAATTGTGTTATACCTTTCTATTTATATTGCTTCTTTTGAGTTCTTATACTAAGGAGACTATACAATATTTACATATGTGGGTCTGGTTTATTTCACTTATGACTATATCTTCCAGTGGCATCCATTTACATGTGAATGTTTTGAGTTTATCATTCTTTATAGCTGAGTAATACTCTACTGTATAAAAATACCACATCTTTTTCATCCATTCCTCAGGTGATCAGCATCTTGGTTTTTTTCTAAGATTTGGCTATCACAAATTGTGCTGCTATAAACATAGGTACACATGTATCACTATGATATGATGTTTTCAGATCCTCTGGGAAAATTCCCAGTACGGGAATACCTGGTTTGAATGGGATTTTGAGTCATAGTTTTTTAAGGAGTCTCCACATTGATTTCCATAATGGTTGCACCAGTCTACATTCCTACCAGCAGTGGAGAAGAGTTCCTTCCCCTCCCGCACACCCTGGCAGCCTCTCCAACATTTGCTGTTGGTTGATTTCTTTATGATAGCCATTCTTTGTGGAGTAAGATCATATCTCAGTGTTGTTTTAATTTGCATTTCATGGATGACTAGCGATGTGGAGCATTTTTTCATATATTTATTCGCTTCTTTAATTTCATCCTCTGAGAAGTGTGTATTCATCTCAGATGCCCATTTCTGGATTGGGTCTTTTGGGACCTTAATATTTTTTAGTTCTTTATAAATTCTAGAGAGCAGGCCTTTGTCTGAGTGCATATTAGTCAAGAATTTTTCCAAATTTGTGGATTGTCTTTTCACTTTGTTGGAAATTTCTTTTGACGTGCAAAAACTTCTCAAGAAGAGGAGGTCCCAGTCATTAATTCTTCCAAGTGTTACCCATGCAATTTGATTTTTGTTCATAAACTCTTTGGCTACCCCTATAGTTTCTCCTACTTTCTCTTCCAGGATATTTAGTGTTCCTGTTTGAATGTTTAGATATTTCATCCATTTTGACTTTAGCTTAGTGCATGGTGACAGAGCTGGGTCAAGTTTTAGTTTTCGGTATGTAGAAAGCCAGTTTGCCCAGCACCATTTGTTAAAGAGGCTCTATTTCTTCCAATGAGCATGTTTGGCCCCTTTGTGAAAGATAAGGTGGCTGAGTGTATTCATAGAGGCTTCTGCATCTTCTGGTCTACTTCACTGATCCTCAGGTCTGTTTGGTTGCCAGTACCATGCTGATTTTATCCCAATAGCCTTGTAGTATAATTTCAAATGAGGAATTGTAATGCTTCCTGCCTTGTCTTTGTTGCCCAGGATTGCCTTTAATTTCAACAAATTTTAGTTGAAATTTCTCCCAAAATTTTAAGTACTTCCTTATATCATTTAACAATAAGTGATGATTGTAGTCTTTTGCTGGCTTCTAGGAGGCATTTTATGAATGCTGTATTTTGTGCTGTCATTGTAAATTGGTGAGACCTCTGGGCCTCCTCTTCCCTGGAATTCTGACAGATGCTTGCCTTTTAAACTTGACAATTGATTTTGCTAAAAGGACTGTCAATCCCTGATCAGGCATCTTCAGCCCGGACTCTCTGTTCCCTTGACAATGTATTGCATTTAATTGAATGGTGAGTTCAGGAAGGCCTGACTTTGTCAGCAAAAGCAAAATCTCCAGGCTGACAAAATCAAGACCCTTAACTTTAATTTCAAGTCCTGGTGGGTGGATGGCATGAGGTTGCTCCAGGTCTCCAGATTCCACAGGGGAAACATTTCAAGTCAGGGGACAGCTCTGTCTTGTCAGCTTCACCTTAGACCAGAGAAATGCAACCCTGACTTTACTGACATTTTGGCAAGCTGTTCTTGATTGTGTCCGTTGTCCCACACCTTGTGGGGTGTACCTTGTGGGGTGTTTAGCAGCATCCCTGTCCCCTGCCCACTGTATACAGGTAGTGCTGTCACTCTCCAGTTTTGACTTCAGACATTGCCAGATATCTCCTGTAGGCATCATGGACTCCCGTTGGGAACTTTGGTTATAAGTCTCATAGATAATGTGACTATTAACTTGAATACTAACGTGATTCCTTGGAATTTCATAAAATTTGAAGTAATTCCTAAGCTACCTATAGTTCTACATCTTGCCAGTACTAAGGAAATTTCCATTTATAACTTTTAGAAGCTTCTACTTTTCTGAACTCACACTATATACCTGGCCCTTGCTGTAAACACAGTTGACATTCTGAGGGACAAATGCTCCTTGCTTCTGCTGTGGCAGAGCACTTAGGCTAATTACCTGTGGTGACTGTTGTTCTTTTGATACTAGGGGGATTGAACCTAGGGTTTTCAGACTGCATCCTCAGCTCTTTTTATAGTAGTTTATATTTTGACACATGGTATGCCCACATTGTTATATTGCCCAGGCTAGGCTTCAATCTGTGATTCTCTTGCCTCAGTCTCCAAGAGTCCTAGGATTATAGGTGTGTACCTATGCCCAGTTTTATCTGTCTCTATACAGTACATAAGTGGCATTGCTTGGGTTCATAGCCAGGTTGTGGGACTGGAGAGCACACACTCTTCACCAGCACGCTGCGTGGTGGCTGGTTCTAAGTGGCAAGCACGCATAGATGCAGTCTGCGCAGTCCATGAGCCAGAGGACTAGGCTGCACATTTGTGTTGCTTTCATATTCTTGTTGTCCAGGCCTGAAGTGGGTGTATGGCAGAGAGGCAGTGAAGGCTCATTTTACAAAATACATGGAAGGATTCTAAACAGGTCTCTGGCTGTTTACGAGCAAAAGGAACCACAACAACAAAAAAAAAAAAAACTAAGTGCATGTTATGGTTTCTTGAAAGGAGATAAGTTGTGATATTGTAGGTCATTAATGTGTTACAGATCTATCATTAGGAGGATAATTGCCTTCAAGTGCAGAAAGGAAGTGGTGGTATAATTATAGCCCTCTGACTGGATTCATGACCTGCTTGCTGTCTGGCGGGGTTGGAAACTGAGACATTATGCTGAGTAGAGAGGCACCATCATTTCTTAAGAATTAGCTTGTATCAGGACACAGGAAACATTGTCTACAAGCACTTGCCAAATGCAGTCTTTTGGGGGGATGATTTTTAGTAGGCAGAGCCTGCAGTACCTCCAGGTTCTTGTTATAGGCTTCTCTTGGGATAGATGTCTCCAGCCTTTTTGGCACCAGGTTTTGTGGAAGATAGGCTTTTCACAGAAGAAGGGGAGGAAAAGAGGGAGTTAGGTTGTGGGGTGATTCAAAGGAACATGCAACCAGGATCCATCCTATTTGCAGTTCACCATAGATTTCCTGCTCCTATGAGAATTGAATACCATCATGATCTATTAGGAGGCGGGGTTCAGGCAGTAGTGGGAGGGGTGGGGAGCAGCTGTAGACAGAGATGAAATTGCACTCACTTTGCTCAGCACTCACCTCCCACTATGCAAAGCAGTTCTTAAAAGGCTCTTGGTTCATACTTGTCAATGCCCTGGGGTTTGGAAGCCACTTTTGTAGGCCACTTAGACCCAAATTTGGGATGAGATATAGAATTGAGAAGAGTGTGGGTTTCTAATGAATGTTGATGGAGAACTTTTTTTTTTTTTTTAACAACACTGGCCTTAAGTTTGCTGTCCTCCTGCCTTAGGCTCTGGAATGCTGAGATTGCAGGCATGTGCCACTGTGCCTGGTTACTAATAGCTTTTAAATCCACCTTCATTTGAGATGATGAATTTTTTTGAGGACTATGCTGTGTTTTCATTCTAGCATTTGCCTTCAGAGTTCATTGAGAGTGGTCTGGGGAGTGAACTGAAAATGCATAGGCCATGGTGGTTTGTCATGCTACAAAGTTCACACTAGCTCCTGTAGTGATGGGTAGAGTTCTGATGAGGGAGCTATTGGTCAAGGTGTTCTTCTCTTATAACAGTATTCTCAATTTCATTTTTCTGTTGCCCAATGAAAGCCAGGCTGCCCTCAGAATGTTAGCAGAGAAGCACTCAGAGGTGTGGAAGATGAGCTAATCTGTCATCCTGTCATTCTAATGTTTTCTCGTCTAGTTATTTCCTTATGAAATACATAGTCATGGAAAATAAGATTAATGCAGAAAGGGTCTTTTTAAATTTTTTTTTTAAAAGAGAGTGCAAAAGTCAGCCAGATAGCTCAGCAGATTATAGCACCTACTTAGGCAGATGCAGGGACCAGGATTTAATCCCTGGCATGCCGTGTTGGTGTCCCCCCCACCCCCGGAGAGTGCTGAACCAGTAATTGAGACTGGGAGTGGTGGCGAATGCCTATAATCCTAGTGCTTGGAAGGCTGAAAACAGGAGGATCACTATGAGTCCAGTCTACATAGTGAGGCCCTGTAGACCTTGTACCAAATACATAAAAAATAATACGAAATAAGAAATTTAAAAGGGGAGCACAAAATAGTATTGAAAGAGAAAAATTATAAGTGATATAGAATTTCACTTCACAAAATAATATGAATTTCATAGTATTTGTTGTAATGCATAATGTTGTCTCATTGTTCATTTACCAGATATTTTATATGCATACAAAATTGGAAGAAGAAAGAAAAAAAAGAAAGAAATATATAAGAAATTAAGGAGAGAAAATGATCAAATAATTGAATAAGGGAGACAAAACAAATTAAACATTAAGTGCTCCTTTCCATAGACCAACAGAAATCCACAGTGCAGTTATCAAAACCATCCTGATAGATATCTCTTTCCCAAATACTGTCTACTATTCTTCTCCTCAACTCAGTAATTCCTTCTTTTTGAATCTATCTCATCCTTCAGATTTTACTTTCTTTTGCAGGTTTTCACACTAAGGACATCATACAAGGTCTGATTTATTTCACTTAAGAGTATGGCTTCTAGTTGCAGCCATTTACTGATAAAAGCCTCAGATTTATCCTGTTTTATAGCTATACTCCAGTGTGTAAAAATATATCTTACTTATTCATTCCTCAGTTTATGAGCATTTGGGTTGTTTCCAAGATTTATCTATGACAAATTGCGATGCTAAAACATGGGTGCACACGTATTTCTGTGGTATGATGTTTTCAGTTCTTCTGGAAAAATACCCAGCAGGGGAATGGCTGAACTGAATGGGACCTCCAATTGTAGCTTTTTAAGGAATCTCCACACTGATTTCTAGTGGTTGTACCAGTCTTCACTCCCACCAACAGTGAAGAAGGTTCATTTTCTTCACAGCCCCTCCAGCATTTGTTATGAGTTGGCTTATTGATATTAGCCATTCTTTCTGGGGTGAGACAGAATCTCAGTGCTGTTTTAATTTGCATTTCATGAATGACCAATGATGTTGAACATTTTTTTCATTTATTTATTTTCCATTTGTATTTCTTCATCTGAAAAGTATATATTCATCTCAGATGCCCATTTTTGGATTGGGTCTTTGAATTTTGGGTCTGGTTTTTAGATAGAAGGCCTTTATCAGAGGGACAGTCGAGTATATTTTTTTCCTAATTTGTGGATTTTTTTTTCACTCTGTTGGAGATTTCCTTTGATGTGTAGAAACTTTTCAAAAACATGAAATCCCCAGTTGTTGATTCTTTGAAGTATTTCCCTTGCTGTTTGGTTTTTGTTCATAAACTCTCTGCCTACCCCTATATCTTCAAGATTTCTGCCTATACTTTCCTCCAGAAGATTTAGTGTTTTCTGTTTTAATGTTTAAATCTGATCCATTTTGACTGTAGTTTAGTGCATGGGTTTAATTTTAGCCTTCAATATGAGGAAAGCCAGTTTTCCCAGTACCTTTTATTAAAGAAGCTATTCTTTCTCCAATGAAAATGTTTGGCCCCTGTATCAAAGGTAAGGTAGCCGAGTGTGTTTGTAGTTGTATCTGCATCTTCTAATCTGTTCCATTGATCCTTAGGTCTCTTGCTATGCCAGTACCATGCTGATTTTATCACAGTAGCTTTACAGTATAATTTCAGGTCAGGTATTGTGATAACTCTTGCCTTTCCTTTGTTTCCCAGATAGTAAACAAGGATGCTTCATTTTGCTCAAATGCCCTTTATGTAATGTGTAGTTTTTTAGGTCAAAGAATTATCTCTTCAGATAGTGATACCATAGGGGATCTTCAGAGCAAAATCTTGACCTGCCTTGGAAATTTCAATCAAATGAATTTTTGGTAGTACTGGTAACTGATAACTCAACACATCAAATGAATTAAATAGTAATAGAGAAATATTCACTAGCTAAAACTTACCCTCTAGCAGCCCAAATATCACTCCTTGTGGTATCTATCATGAGAAAGCCAGGTCTTGATGCAGCCAGGAACCAGCCTCTAACTTCCTTGGTTGTTGGTTCTTAGTGTTTCTGATGAAATATTTCAGTCAAGACCCATTTGGAGCCATGTGGAAGTGTAAGTAGAGTTGTTGTAAAGTAGATAGATAGATAGTGGCATCTCATGATGGACAGTGTCATAGAGACATCTGCACTGAGTGTGACTTTTGATACCTTTTTTTGTTCACACGGGTTACCTTTGGGGTTGGGGGACTATGATTATCACTCTTATTTATACAATGTATTAACTTACTGACATTTCTTTTTGGAGTTACTTTGGAATGTTGGTATTTCAAAAATGCCCTCCTTGTTCCTCTAAGGTGGTCAGTGTTCCCTGAGGACTGTGAATCATGTAAGAGTCTAAATCAAGCCTCAGCCCAAAGATCGAGGGTCTTTAAAGAATGACCCCCTTTCTCAGATCAGTCACTATAGACTTGGCCCTTGTCTTAGAAATCAGTGGCCAGGTGGCCAGATACTGGACAGGTTGTACACACTGTATAACCTTAAGATGTCATTGTGCTCTTTGGGATCACTTTAAATCTGAGGCCTCACAAATGACTAAATTGTATTATACATGAAGTCACTGTGTCTTAACTGTAACTGGCAAAGTGTGCTATTTTGGCCACCCATCCCCACCCTGCTTTGTGCCTTCCCACTAATGTCTAACTACCTGCCTACCAGTCTTTCGGAGACACAGGTATCCTTAGATGCACCCATAGTGCTTTGCTCATCCTCCTGGAATAGTGCCTGCCTCGCTGTGCTCCAGCTCAGCTGTCTTTCTTCCTGCCTGGCTGGCAAGGTTCTGGAGGAGCAATTTACCTTTGATTCCGCAGCACCCGGCGTGTGTGGGCTGGTGTGTAGGAGATACTTTTTGTGTGCTGGATGAATGAGAAATAGGAGACCTGATTAAGTTTCACCTTTCACACTAGGCAAAAAGAGGATGAATATTGAGATATTAATTTGTTAATGCTAAGCAACTCCCTTTTACGATTTGGAATGAAGAGTTCAGAACACAATGATTGTTGTCAATACCCCATTTCTTTTTTTTTTTTTCTTTTTTCTTTTTTTTTTTTGTCTTCCTTTATTCTCAGCATCAGGAAAAGCTTTGTCTTGATTTTCTTTAATTCAAGGTCTTTCTGAAGAACACCCTTTTTTTTCTTTCCAGGCAGGCATTAATGAGAATGACTTCTACGATGGGGCATGGTGCGCAGGCAGGAACGACCTCCACCAATGGATTGAGGTGGATGCCAGACGCCTGACCAGATTCACAGGGGTCATCACCCAAGGAAGGAACTCGCTGTGGCTGTAAGTGTGCACATGGCTGTGTTTCCTGGGCTCATCTTGCTGTCTAGTGTTCAGAGCAGGTATGGGGAAGTTGCAGAGAAATATTTGGTGGTGGTGGATATACAAGGGAAGAAAATTGGAAGTGGGCAGGACTGAAGGTGAATCTCTTCAAAAGGTAGCTGTCCCTGTGCAGGATGGAGAGCAGGACCCACCTGGCAGGTAGAATGGAGTAAGCAAAAGTGTCACTAGGACACAGAAGTGTAGTGGCAAGATGTGGGCATCCTGACAGGTAGACCAGAACACAGCCTGGGGATGATAGGGAGCACACAGTCCTGGAGGGGAGGGCTCTGAGAAGAAGGACAAAAGCCTTGGCAGGTTCCTGCATGGATGACCACAGAGAGGTCATGCAGGCAAGGAATGACCCAGTATGAAGTATAGGCGAGGTCGGAGGCCATTTCCCAAATGGGAGCTCAGGGTCAGGACTGTGTCAGTAAATAGTCTGGTGGCAGAGCCAGAAGGGGACACTGCAGTCTCCGAAGACCTGAGCATGATTCAGCTCAGAGAGGAAACACATTCTGACTCATAGATGGATGAACACTGGGGACATTATGCTCATGCAATGAGCCAGTCACAAAAGGACAAACACTGTATGATTCCACTTACATAAGGACGAAGACCTGTCAGATTGAGGAGGACAGAAAATGGAGTGGTGGTTGCCAAGGGCTGACAGGATGAAGGATAGGAGGTTGCATTTAATGGGGACAGAACTTCAGTGTGGGATGTTGAGAAGTGCTGGAGATGGGTGGTGGTGATGGCTGCCAGTCAGTGCGTGGACTCCAAGCCACAGAGCTGCACAACATGCTTAGAGGGGCAGATATTGTGCTCTGCATAATTTATGACGATCAGCAAAATAGAAGTCATGATCAAAATGTACAGTGAAGGCCAACCAGTTAGCTCAGTGGACTAAAGTGCCTGCTTAGGCAGATACAGGGTCCAGGGGTTTGATTCCTGGTCCCTGACATGCCCTGCTAGCCCCACCCATGGGACGGGCTGAGGTGGCGATTGGGCTGGGCGTGGTGGCGCAGGCCTGTAATCCCAGCGCTTGGGAGGCTGAGTCCAATCTGTGTAGTGAGACCCTGTACTGTACTAAATACAAAAAAAGAATAAAAAGAAAAAAAAAAGAGATGGTGTTTACATTTGAAGAAAATTGATCACAGGAGCAGACATAGAGTATTGCCATTGATCTCTCACGATTACTCCTGCTCGCTTGATATACACTTAGCCCATCGCTCCTGCTGTGGTCTGAAGCAGTTCTGGTTCTGGGAGGCCTCTTTCCTCAATGTATGTATTGGGTGTGATCAGAACAGTCGCGTGTGCGCTTCCCGAGGGCCACCCGATGGAAAGGTGCCCCAAGTGCTATCATGGCCCATCTTCATCCGTCCTGTTCCCCAGCACTGCACAACTTCTGGCTTTTCCTCATATAACCATTTTGTGTCAGTTCAGGGTGTCAAGGAAGCTGGGGTAGCACAACTAAAGACACTCCCAAAGAAGAATCCCTGCTTCAGAAAGCAGCAGGATTGAGGGGGAGAGAAGTGTGTCTGAAGTGAGCGGTTTTTGTTCTGGTGCTGGGGATTGAACTCAGGACCCTGCACTTGCCAGGCAAGCGCTTATTCTACTGAACTATCTCCCCAGTCCCAAAGAGCGAGGGTTTTTGAGGATTTGTGTGTTTTGCTGTAATAATTATTTTAAATGTTAGCATTCACCATACTTAAAAAAATTGTTTATTTATTTGGTATAGGGTCTCGCTCTGCAGCTTGGACTCATAGTGATCCTCTTGTCTCAGCCTCCATAATGCTGGGACTATAGGTGTGCACCGGGTTTCAGTGGCCAACGTTGCCTGCCCAGGGTTCTGGGGACAGCACAGCATGCAGTACTGGGGATGGAACCTGGGTCCTTGTGCTTGCCAGGCAGGCACTTAGATAGCCGAGCTATCTCTCCAGCCCTCACTTTTTAATTACATTGTGTGTGCGCGCGCGCATGTGTGTGTGTGTGTATGCATGCTCCCACACATAGGCATCCTGACCAGTAGACTAAATAGAACATGAAATACAGACTCTAGGTAGACAGGGGCCTAGGTACCTTACCTTCTTACCTTCTCTTTCTCAGCCCAAGGCTAATTAGGGAAGAGGGGCTGGCTTTCAACTCTGGCGACCATCGTGTGGCTCAAACTCTCTGGCTAGTGGCAGGCAGAGCCTGGGATCAGCTAAGTTTCCCCCACTCTGTGTGTCCTCTTACATACTGCCATAGGTTTCGATTCCATTTCTTGACATCTTTCAGTGTTGATCGATTACCTACTGGCAATCATATGTGATCACAGTGTTACTTGCTAAGATTTATATTAATTTCTGAAGAGGTGAATGTGGGTAAGTAGACTGGCCTATGAGATGTGAACCTCGCATTTACACTCACATTTAACTACCCGCGAAGGCGACATTCTTCAATAGTGACAACTATCAGCAATAGTGTAGTAGCTAGCAGTATTTTAAAACATTATACATGATTCTCCTGTCCTCATGCAGATTTTTGTACATCTTGGAATTATGTCACTACCCAATTTTGTTGCTTGTAACTGAATATGTCAGTAACATCTTTCATGCTGTGAAGGAGGCTTTGTAATGATCATTTCTCATCACCGATGGCCTGTAAGTCACCCATCCATGTCTCCATCACAGGTCCCACTTTTCTTTCTGCTGTCACATATCACATTGTAAGAAATATTTTTGTACTTTTGTTCTTCATTTTATTCTTCAAATAAATTTCCAGAGCTGGGATAGTTGTGCATTTTTAGAGCCTTTAGATATCTATTTGACCTGTTTTGTGGGCAGCATTTTATCTCCTTTGGTTTTCATTGGCATTAGGTATGTGTTCATAGGTGCCAACTTTTGCTCTGTGGTGTGTGGTATAATCTCATCAGTGACTCACTACACCGATCATTGTTTTCATCGTTTAGCTTCTGAAAAGCAAAATATATATTTTAGGGGGAAATGGTTGGATTGCTCAAGGAAAATGGAAACATGAAAGTAAAGATTGGTTTGAGGTTATCCATAGGGACAAGAATAGATAAATTTTCACCTTTGTGCCTGGGTACTGTCTTCCTTAATTTTCTCATTGCTGAGACGAAATACCTGACACTCAAAATTAAGGAAGGAAAGGCTTACTCAGCTCCATTTATGGAAGTTTCACTCTGTAATCAGATAGCTCCAAGGCAGGTTGGCAAGGCACAGAGACAACCATTGATGGCAGCAGAAGATAGAAAGAGCAGCAGAGGCAAAACGGGGACAGCAGACCCTTTTCCTCCTTTATACTGTATGCAGGCTTCACACCCAGGGCGGGTGTAGCACTCATACTCCCAGCCCCAGTACCAGACAGGAACCAGTCACAGACTGTAGATTCTTTTGCCTTGGCAAAGCCCGCCCTCCTGTGACCACATAATACTTTGGGGCGACATCCTTTCAGATATCTGCGCTGTTATTCAAGATCCAGTAGCTGAGTCATTATTGAATTAGAAAGCAAAAGCAAGGTAGGCATAATGTTTGTATTGTGTGTCAGCTATAAACACAAGAGAGTCTGAAGTGACCAAGACATTACAACACTCAGCATTTCTCCTTGGCCTGACAGGAACATCTGAGACTTCTGGAGCAAGTGATAGAATTACTTTAAAGTTATATATATATTTTTTGTTGTTTAAATGTCTAAATTATTCTTCAGGGAAAATGAAAAGAACTCTGATATGTCTCATCGGGTCTTGCTTCCTGGCATGAACCTGTCTCCACTAAGGACTACAGAGGAGGTAGAACTGGTCCACTTCACTAACTGAACCCATTTTTCTGAAAGAGGCATGAATAATGGTTGGGGCAGCAGGGCCTGCTCCAGTGTGGCCCCGAGCCACGCCAACAATAGGTTCCTTAACTGTTAATGTTAGGGAAGCCAGTGACTTCTCACCCATTCTTGCATCTCCTGACCTATTCCCAGTAAAGAGAGCACAGTGGTAACGTTTAATTTTTCTATTTGTCAGTCTCTGCATTTCTCCTTTCCACTCAGTGAAACTGTGGATGGCAGAGGCAGTGTCTTTATTGATCGCATCCCTGGCACTATGTCCAATACTAGGCATCTATAAATGCAATTGCTCCCTTAAATGAACATAATTATTTGCTGGACTGTGAAGAAGCTTCCTCCTCACTGAATGCGAGTGAGGTAATCTGTGACTATAAATGACGGATACCATGCTTAGAACATAAGAGAAAAAGATATATTTATGTGTGCAAGCAAGATAGCTTGGATAACTGTGCTGCTGATCTTCCTGGTTTATTGAAAAGAGCAGAGAATGCTTAAACTTTTTGTTCTGTTTTCAGAAGAATATAAGAGGAAAAGGGGAGGAAGAAAGAGCAGATTGAGACGTAATGGAGACTTCTGCAAGGGGCTGGCTCATAGAGTTTAAGACTTTGGAATCATGTCGTGGCTCTTGCTGGCTATGAAGTTTTCCTTCTCTGAACATCAATTTCCTGTTCTTTAAAATGAAACCACTATTTTCTATCTCATAAAGCAAGAGTTAGATGCAATTATAATGTTTTAAAATTATGCAGCACATAAGTGCTCGGTAGACAGTTCTTCCTTCCCTCTGCACCTCTTTAGATTTCTTGACAAGTGAAGATTTGCAGCTTTAATTTAGCCACAGGCCCTTCTCTCAAATAGGACTTCTCTTGGCAACATTTAGAGAAGACAGAGGGGAGAGGCTGCCCTGGTGGATCTTGGGGCAGGGTTGAGGGGGAGGAGTCGCTTGTTTGGCCTATTTTTCTCCTTAGGAACACCCCTAAGGGAAAAGTCCTCCAAAGTGTCCTTGCAAAAGCGCCTTGAGGTATTTTGATTCAGATTATAGTCCTGTCCCTTCCCCCAGATGCCACTTCTTTCCAATTCTGCTTCTTTCCAAGTTCTTCAGGCCACAGACAGATGTGGGTTTCCAACCAGGACAAACAATTTTGGGGCTGGGATTGGAGTCTGACTCTTCTAAGGAAGCGTGAAGAGCCCAGTCCATTCTCAAAGAGTGCTACATTTTGCTTGGTGATATTTTAGATGTGCAAAGGAAAGGATTTTTTTGGTTGCTGTTTAAAACAGCTTCTTGTGAGTTGTTGATAAGCTAATGCACTTTGCAAAAGTGTTAAAACATATGTAAGAATAGCATGAATACTTTTGGTTTATAAGACTTTTGTAGTTGGTGTTTTTAAGCAATTGTTCATTATATTATTTGTTCCTGACATCCTCTCTCTGTGCTTATTGATTCTTTCACTGGATGCATATTTGGTGCACTGTCCTGATCATCAGGGCTATAAATGCGAGCAGGAAGTGGCCCCCTTTGCAGGGAACTCTGGGTGCAGTGAGAGAATCCAGGATGCTAATGGGGCCCTAAAGTCAGCAGGCCACATGCTGACATGGCATGGAGTGAAGCTGCCATATTACTGGAGATAGACACAGGAGGAGTAGTGCAGTCACGTCTGACTCAGCCACTGTGGCCCCACCACTAGTTCACATTCAAGGTTAGGAAGAATTGACAATTCCTGTTGTAATATTTTTTTTTTTTTAGTAATTCATACTCTTTGGAAGTAATACACTGTAGTTGTCCTAATGATATTGAGTAATTTCTTTTTTTCACCAATCTAAAATGTCATTCCACGTGGCATTGCAATCTAGTGAAATGTTAGTATACTAATAAAAACCAATTGTTTATTTCTGCACTGCCAGAATGTATAGTGGATGTATGTGATAGTTGAAAATGTAATTATTCTGCATAAGATGAGTAGTTGTTTTTAAATTGGAAGAAACATAAGTAATTTAAAATAATCAAGTACTTTAAACTGTAACTGTTTAATAGGGGAAAGGGTCCATCCTTCAAGTAAGGCAGTAGCTTGAGTGATGGGTTTCTGAGGTGGGGGCTGAGGCAGGTTGGCTGACTGAAGCTGTGCAGAGCTGTTGGGCTGGCAGATGCATAGGGCGAAAGGAGCCCCTGTGGTGAGTCAGGCTTTGCACCCAAGATTGCCAGGATGGCAAGCTGAGGCAGACCCCAGAAGGCTCACGTGCCACTGGAGGGGGACCATCTTAGCAGAAATTCCAGGTGTGGGTCTCTTCGAGAAGGGCAAGGCACCCAAGTCAGAAGGAGCCCAGAGTCAGGAAAGATGAATTTCTTCTTTCCTTCCTGGCAAGACAACTGAAAGGACAATCCAGGTGAAGGAGATGTGGCCCTGGAAATCAGGGCATTTGTGACCAAACAGGTGGAGAGGTGCCATGAGGCAGTGGAAGGCTCACTTTGGAAAGGAAGAGCATCTCCTGATCCCTGAGACAGGGAGCAGGCAACAGCTGAAGGGAGCGTAGGCCTTCACACCACAGAGTTTTATAGTCTTGGAGGAGAACACAGGCTCCTCTCCAGAGGGCAAGTGTGTCAGGTTTAAGGATTAGAAACTTAGAGTGAAATCCATGCTGGGAAAAAGTCCAGGGAGTTCCTTGTCAGCTGAAAAGAGGGCTCAGTGGGTGTCATGCTTTGGTGCTCTTGGTGATTAACACACTAGGGGGCGGTAGAGAGGCAGCATTTAACTCTGGTAGAGGTCAAGGGGCAAGGGATACTTGCAGCCTTGCTACAGCACAGATCATGTCAGAAGGAAGCACTAGAGGTTGAGGTCCAGGGCTGGTGAGCAGGAGTTAGATCTGAGAGTAGAGCTTAAGGAGGTTCTGGGTGACACAAAGCTTAAGAGTTGTGAAGGCTTGGCGGGGGTGAATGTGGCTCTCTGAGACTGTCCGGTACTCTCAGGGTTCTGTATAACAGCAGCCTCCTGAGTGCAGGAAGAGGCCCCAGGCAGGAGCTTGGGAGAGCACTAGGACCATGTGAAAGCAGAGTTCAGCAGGAAGCTGGCAGCGCTTCATCCATCATTGGCTTGTCTTCATGGGAGACAGGGCGTGTGTTTTTAGAGTGTGTCACGCTGCGTCTTCTTGCTGCTTAGGGGCAAAATGAAATGTTTGGCACTTGTGAGGGGCTGAGGTGAGAGGAGTTTCCAAACTCCTTTCTTTGAGAGCTGTCAGTTCTGAATACTAGTTTGACATACAATAGAAAAGTTAATGAAAACACCCTGAAGTTCAAGTATAAGGTCAGACATGCAGTTATTTCTTCATCTTATGTTAAATTTCAACTGTGCAGAGGTGGATACTGGAAGTTAGAGCCCCACACATGGCTTACGTGACCTGTTTCCTGGGTGTTGCTGAGTAGGGCAGACGTCCTCAGATGATTCTCACGTGTCTGAAGTGGAAGCAGCAGTAGAGCTTGTTTCTGGGAGGAAGCGTCACTGTGCTTCACTTGGGAGTCATTGAGTCCTAGGGATGACAGCCTGGCCGACACCCTGATAGTTGCTAGGTGAATGTGCTTTTCATGTTTTAGACCTTCTTGCAAAAGGCCACTTTTCATAATGAGCTCATGCCGTGCCCTACCTGGGACCCACAGGCCCTCTCTGAACCAGCTCCCACTGCCTGTCTGACCTCCCTGCTGGATTCATTGCACTCCTGGCTCAGGAGTCTCTTTCTTTGTTTCACGGATAGTCCACGTATGCTCCTTCTTCCAAGACCTTGTTCCTGCCTTTCCTTCTGGAGGCAGCCACTGCATGCCCTGAGTAAATAGGTGGTCCAGGTATCCAGCTCACTTTCCAAGCCTCAGTTTTTTGGACTCAGAACAGAGGAGCCACAGAGTCTCTCAGCTTCCTGCTGGAATATGACACAGTGCATGTGGACATCCCTGAGTGCATTTGGACACAGAGCAGAGATACCTCAGACTGGCTCTTCTCTGCACAGTGCACTTCTGCCTTGGAGTGCCTGAGTGTTCATCCACAGCCTGGGTCTCCAGTGTTCCCAGAGCCTCCAGAGAATGCAAGGAAGGACTCTGCAACAGAGTCATAAGGCAGCTGAGAAGCCAAGTCTGACATACTGTGAAAACTCCCGTGTCACATGTCTTTTTTTTAATTTTTTTTATTTTACTTTTGTGTTATTGAAGTACAAATATCGATGAGACAGTTTTAAGATACCTTGTCAAGATGGATTTCATAAATTAATACATTGTAAACTGTTTTCATAATGTTTTGGTATCATAGAAGGTGCACACATGATATTATACTTACAGACATTATTATACCGTATGTCTCTTATCAGTAAATTAAGAGACTATAGCTGTTTGTGTATCTTATTTTTTATACCTGAATTACATCAAAGATTCAATAATTAATACTTACTACCGTGTTATTTTCCTAGTGGTTGTCCATAGTACTAGAAGCCGACATGATATCCTGTCCAACCACGATTAGTGCAAATCTTGCCCCTCATAGAATTATGTAGAAGCACAGAGTTATCTATCCCAACTGTACTGTCCATACACACACATCGTGATTCTGCCATTCTATACCCCTTCCTTTGTCTACACCTGTCAGAGATGGGCACTCCATTGTCATTCAACTAACTTAGGTGCTTGAACTTGACAACACATTTCATGGGGTATACTTGATGGACTGGAAGTTTCTTTAAATGAAGCACATGGACTTCCTAGGTCAGGGTGCTGAGTGCTTTGCCTGTGTTACCATGTGCCTTCCTTATGGTGACCCTGCCACCAAAGGTAGGACCTTTCTTGTCCCCATTGTGTGGATGACGAAACTAGAGCTCACGGCATTACCTGCTTTGTGCTTTAGTAAAAATGCTTGTGAGTTTTCTTCCCTTACCCCATGCTTGCTCCTTTTCTTGCTCAGGTTTTGCACTAGGGCTGTGAGGTTTGAGTGAATGTAGACACTTATAGGTGGACTTGGGTGTGCTTGGTCTAAGTGCTTCTAGGCTGGGGCCAGGGGCCTTGCACAAGGGGTACAGCCCTTGGGATAATGAGACCTTTTAGAAATCCATGACATATTTTTTTAAATCATAAGAAAATAGTTTAATATATAATTGTAGTGTATATCTTCATACCAAGGCAGTTGTCCGACATGATTTTTACAGAGCAAGGGAGCTGTGGTCAGCAGAATAATGCCCCAGCAATGTCTTAATTCCAAGAGCCTAGGAATTCACAAGTTGATCAAACAGAGAAGTGTGAAGGTAGAAGATGGCAGGAGGCAGAGGATCCTGGATGAGCTGTAGGGCTGCTTGGTGTGATGACCAGGGTCCTCACATGCAGAAGAAGGCAGCTTGAGGATTTCCCTGCTGTGGATGTGAGGACGGAGCAAGGGCAGGTGCCCAGGGGACAGATTCCTCCCCAGAGCCTCCGGGAGGAGTGCAGCCCAGTGGACAGCTTGATTTGAGGACTTCTGACCTCCAGAATTGTGAAAAAATAAATCTGTGGCATTTAAGCCAGTTAAATCTGCAGCAGCAATCGAAAACTAATAATGCCCGCAAAGGCAAAGTGCCTGAGGTCCCCAGAGGGCCTGTGGCGGCCAGCTGAGCTCTGGCCCTCAGCAAGCCATGCCACGTTGGAGCTCTGGAGCCAGGGCAGAGCTTGCCAGGGGTGCCGTGCCAGGGACAAGAGCCATGCCAGCCGTTCCTCTGCATGCGACAGGAAGGAGGCCAGCCCTTCCTCTTCATTCCTTAGTCTTCACGTGGGACAGTGCCTTGCTTCCTTTTTTTCTGATCCCTCAAGCAACTATACCAGATTTAGGGGGCTTTAAATACTTTCTTCTTGCTTTTAGTTCTCTGCGGTGGGTCTTCCTGCCTCACCCATTACCCTAATTTATTACATCTTGGCTCCCGCAGTGATATTTTCCCTCCCATTTTCCTGGTAGACATTTTTATTGAAGGTAATGGAAAATAGATAGTATTTCTAAGTTTGTAACATTCCTTCCTGCATTCTCAAAAAGCCATGGTAATTGTCCAAAGTGAAAAATCTAATAAATCACTGGTCTGATGTTTTACACAGAGTCCAACATGGGGCTATTACTGGGAGTGTGGTGGGGTCATGTAACTGCTCCAGCAGGGAGAGAAAAGGGGTAGGGGGAGGAAGATTTCACTCATGTCCTTGCTGTTGAGGATGCTCATGCTGATAGATAAAAGGTGGAACTTTCTTTTTTATATTGCTTATAGAAGCCTCTGCAAGCAGATCTAGACCCCTAGGAACCAGTGGTTCTTCCCATTCTGAAAACTCAGCCATTGGCAAGATGCTGGCCTGCCAGGGTCCTGCTGGCACAGGAGGTGACGGATGGGGGTGGGGAGCTGGCAGCTGCACCAGGACTCCAACAGAGAACTGGTCTACAAAAGAGAGCCTTGCGACTCTTCCTCTGTCTGTTAAGGGGAGGCTTAGCACCACTGTTCTACCTCTGTGTGTATGGAGCGGTGTGACTACTCATGCTGATCTTGAGTGGACAGTGGGGACAATTCATGGCGGTTTTTGAATATTACCATGCACACCGTGAGCTACCTTGGAGATGGAACCAAATTCATTTTTGTTTCCTACGCACCTCTGCCTGGAGCCTGAAGGCAGTTTCATTACAGTGTGCTTGTGTTTTGACTCATCACCACCAGAGCACAGGTGTGGAAATTCCCTTTTGCACTGTCATATTGGCTCTCCAGTTTTGGGTATGGGATTTCTGGATTCGAGAAGCTCAATCCAATCTGCCATGTCTTGTCACTGCTGAAGTTGATGGTGGTAGTTTGTGAGGATTTGGGGAGATTCCTTTCTTGTCCAGTGGGGAGAGGGATCAAAAAGCTGTAAAGTCTGTGGGTGTGCAGCCCCAGTATGTGGACCTGCAGGGGGTACTTCGGGCTCTACCTCATGTTTTCCTAACTTGTTCTTTCATGTGATTTAAATGACTCACATTAAAAAAAATTCCCTTTTTTTACATACAGCTTTGCTGGGGCTAACTTTTACTCTACAAACTTGGAATTTTACTTGGCTAATGTAATCAATCTCTTAAGGGTACATATAGTCTGCAAGGTCACTAGGAGAAAACATTGCGATCCTTCCAACACTGAATTAATTGCTTTTGCATCTTCTGAATTATTTTTGCTAGCATTTTGTTTAGGGTGCTTATTAATATTCATGAATGATATTAGAATAAAGGCTTATTTGTTCTTAGAGCCAATTTTTGTTGGATTTTTTTATGTCCGATATTCCAGGTAAAGGAAGAATCCTTCATGCTCTTTGCTCTGAATGCACAGAGGGGTGAGGTTTTAGGGACCTGTGGATGCTCTTTGGTGGCTGGCCTGTTTCTGCTTTGGTGCTTAATCTGTTTAGATTTTTCAGTCTTTTCTCTGGTGAATATTGACAATTTCTGTTGCCATAGATAATTTGTATTTGTATGTATGCATTTGGTCCAGGGTCTCACTATGCAGCTTGGATTCATAATGATCCTCCAGTTTTCAGCCTCTCCAACACTGGGATTGCAGGTGTCACCACCATGCCCAGACTCCTTTGCCACCTCAGAGCACCCCTAGGGCTGGGTCAGACTGTCATGTGGGACTGGGGATCGAGCCCTGGTCCCTGTGCTTGCCAAAGCATGCGCTTAGCCCACAGAGGTATCTCACTGGCGCTTTCACACATATTTTTGATTCAACAAAATTACCTCAGATTCTTATTTTTTCCATTTTAGATATTTGAGTACTCCTCCTCCTTTCTCCTTCATTAGGTGACTTAATGTTTTATTGTCTATTTTTTCCTCTTTTTTTTTTTTTTTTTTTTTTTTTTTTTTTTTTTTTTTTTTTTTTTTTTTTTTTTT